>JAUCMS010000079.1:13579691-13591544 GCA_032357445.1 Enteromius radiatus | reverse complement strand
TTTTGCAAACACTTGATTTATATAAGAAGTAGGAAACTATGGTGTTTGAGACTCACAGTATGTTATGTCCATGTACTCAGCTGTTATTATTCAACCATGTCAAGGTAAATTCAGTTTTCCATTCTATGGCACCTTTAAGCTACAGAACACATTTTACAACAGACATGTTTACAGGTGCAGCACACTTACTAATAGACAAACCTTCACATACCATGTTTGACAAGTTACACCTACTTATATTAACTTTACCTGATGACTGGTTCCCACCGTTGTGCTACTGTTCACACACAAACTCCCAAGTGTGCTGTGAAGTGCTGTTTTAGTGGGATCTCAGGGGATTTTTTGGCCACTTCCTCGAACACTGATGTATCCCTAGAGTGAAGCTATACTGTATCACCCCATACTTGTATTGGATCTGTGACTGCTTACAAATGTACTTTTTCAATATAGATTAAACACTGAACATTAATAATGTGAACTCATATGAAATGGCCAATAACATGTATCCTTCTCTGACAGATTTTAGAAAAAAATATTTTGTTTTGAGCCAATGTTACTTGTAGCATTACAGATAAACATGAAAGTACTGAATTGAAGATGTCCAATATTATTAATAGTGCTGTAGAAAACTGCATTGTTCTTTGGCCAACATATCAAAATAAAGGATTTGTTGAACATATAAAGTTTTCCAGAACATTTTTATTTTTCGAACGTCTAAACCAAGTCATTTTGTTGCATGCTTTGTTGGAATCATGCATCTTCAACCTGGAAACTTTTAGAAATGTCTGACAACGATCATCAGTGCAGCAATGTATTATTCATAATGGCAGGTTTCTATACAAAGTGATATGTGAAGAAGCCAAGATCCTGAGAAGTAAAAGGATGTTTTTTCTCCCCTTTCAAATATCAAGTTTTCTCCCTTTATTGTTTTTTTCCCCTACCATTTTTAATAACCTTTGTCATGGTAATACCATTACTATGACTACAAGCAGTCATTGACATGTTTTTTGTTATGTTATAACTGTATGACATCAATGATTGGGATTGATTAAATGACTGTGAGCTAATGTTTTGTTTGAACTAATTTGACTGAACTTATGATATCACATTTTTATGACTTAAATTTCGATATAACAAATTCCTTATCCCTTTTTATTAGAAGTGTCATGGAGTCTAAAGTGTTCATTGCCGTATATTGACAACATTCATGAAACAAAAATCAAACTGACATCAAAACATGGTAGGCCTACATGAAACAGCAATCACGTAAATGGATTTATAAACAAACGTTACAGATGAGTTTGCTAATCTAGTCATGTCTATCTCAACAGTATACAGTATTAAACTACATTTCTACAATTTTCTGAGCAGTTTTATCATGACTCATGCTTGACAGAACTAATACCCAAATGTACTGCAAGCCATAGCCTATATATGGAACTGGTTTTAGTGTTTTATTACTGTGCTCATAGACATGTTTTTTGTTCATTTGTAGATTTCATGGTAGGATTTTTTTGTTTGTTTTTGTATTTCTAAACAGCAAATTTGTATTTATTTTTTTATTTTTTTATTTGGTATTATTATTATTATTATTATTATTATTATTATTTCTGCTCTTCCAACCTGTCTAACATCTGCTTAAACCCCTGAAACAATAAAAGAGCACAGCCCAAGCCTAGCCAGGATGGGAAATCAGCTATTTACCATGGGCTGGATTCAATTGATTTATTCAGCAGGGAAGCAGTGCTCAACGCAGATCTTAAACTCAAGAAACTCACTTAATAAACCACAGGCAGTATCTCTTCAACAAGAAAGGCTTATTGTGCTGGTTTAAGAGTATTCTTTATTTGTTTATTTTCTGTTCCTCTCCTTTTTATTTTCAACATGAAAACTATGTGTATGTGTATCATTGTCTTTGTTCATGGTTATTTGGGCTGTCGTGATGTTTTTCCCTCTCCCATCATTCCCTCCACACATAATTAAAAGCAAGAAGCGTCTTCATTTCCTGTGCCATGAGCAACCACTAATCAGTAGCTCTGCAGTCAGCAGAAAGCCTCTTTGTGTGCACTGATAAAAACACAGATGACCATCTAAAGCAATTTGTCATGAACTCTCGCAAGATGACTAGAGGCGGACAAAGTACACAAATCCATTACTTGAGTGAAAGTATAGGTACTGTACTACTGGTCAAATGTTTACCTAAGTGAAAGTATAGAAGTATTTCTTTTAAAATGATGTATTATGAGTAAATTTGCGGTCAATGCATATAATGTTTCATTATTGTTGCATTGTTGTATGTTATATTTGCAATAGCTCATGCCTCTGAAGCAACCTACTGAATACACTGATTGGTTTGTAATATCTGTGTAATAAAGAACCTTTATGAATGTTAAAAACAAAATAAATCAAATATCTGAACATCTTTTGGAAAAAAATGAAAAAAATTCTTATGATTACAATATCTCAGAAGTAAATTTCCTTTGTTATTTACAAAACTGGGCACTCCGAGGTGATTATGAACATGAAATTATTCAGCCCCAGATTCCTGTTTTGCAGGAATATACATAGGAGGGAAAACAAGAGCAAAATGACCTTATTCATCCATCACAATGAGAAAAATCTAAGAATATACTTCTCATCTGATCTTCATAAATTAGTCAAGTGGCTTTAATACTCCTATCCACCACCACAAAACAGCATGGAAGTGTTTTTACACAGCTGTAGCAGTGTGTACACACATCAAAGTGTATTCATTCATCCACATTTAAATCAAGTGTACAGTGAAATTTATTTAATCATAAAAAATAATGAATAAAAACAAACAATCCAACCTGCTAACTCAACCTATATAAAGGCCCAACATTAACACTGCTTTACAAGTCTGCAAAACATTTTGTTCTGAAAACAATGACATTGTCTCTTACAGGTCACTAATAGACTGTCTATCACCTGTAAAAACACCAATCACATTTAGAGAAGATAAAAAAAAAAATAACCCACTGTCTTTAAAGCTGCTACATAGAAAAGACGTTCTACGTTGAGGATCTTGGTAGAAATGTAGTGGAGTGAAAAGTACAATATTTGTGTTTCAAATGTAGTGAAGTCATAAGTTTCTAGAAAAAAATAAAACTCAAGTAAAAGTACAGATACTCAAAAAGTGTACTTAAGTACAATACTCAAGTAAATGTACTTCACTACTGTCCACCTCTGAAGATGACAGTACTTTGAGTTTCTAAGACCAGATTTTTAAGTATTTGTGACATTGCATAAATGTTAAGCACAAGATGCTATACATGGACTACTGTATATGAATAATTAAAAAGTAGGTGACCTTAAATTAATGTGATTTATAATGTCATTATTAATGTGTGTGCCTTGTTGTTGTGTGTAATCAACACTGATATACTGATTTCACAAAGAATATATAGTAATTAAACTGATTTGAAAAGTACATCAGTTTGGTAACACTTTAGAATAGCATTTGGAATTTATTCACTATTAACTATGATTTTTCCCTCAGTAAAGGTTTATTAATAGTTAGTAAGGTAGCCATTAAGTTTAGGTATTGGGTAGGATTAGGAATGTAGAATAAGGTGTTAATATTAGGCTTAATTACTACTAATAAATGGCTAATATTCTAGTAATATGCATGCTAATAAGAAACTACTTAAGAGACCCTAAAATAAAGTGTTACCATCATTTCTAGTATATAAACTTAGAATATAACTGTATAATTCTAAAACATATTTCTAAAAATCTAAAATGTAAAAAACAACTAAATTATTATATAAAATGTCAATCAAATTTTATTATTAGCATTTAAGCAGTTCTAAAGTTCACAATATTGTAACAGTTATGCACATAAAGCAAATAATTTCTATTGCATAGCAATGCTATTTTAATTCAGAAACTATGAAAAGTTTATAGTTTTAATGTATAATTAACTTAATAACATTAAATGTCTTTGATTACAAATATGCAGTATAATAATAAAGCAATACATTTAAGATGCTGTACTCAAAATGTTGTTTTGTGAATATTGTGAACTGGCGAAGAAACGCGCGTTAAGGCAAGACTGTTTGTGATTTATTTATAATAAGTGCCAAAAAACAGGTGAAAAACAGATGCTCTCATGCTCATCTTCCTTTGTGCCAGGTCACTGTGTCCATTGCTCTGGTGCTTCACGGGCCAATCCGCCGTGACAGATTGGCCAACGATCTTAAGGTGCTCCCAATGAATTGCCAGGGCGACGCTGATCTCCTGTTGGGTTTCCCGTCCCAATATATAATAGTAAATATGCTTTGCAAGTGCCAAGCCAATCTGTTTTTCCAGCATAGATGCTTGAACATACATTTGTCGACCTCTGCATGCAACTTCTAGAATGATTGGAAGTAAAAAAGATGTAAAGAAAAATTATACACAGAAGAAATTTGATGATTTTTTTTCTCTATTAAACTGGCTGACAAAAGTAATGCAAAGACTGCAAATCTGAGGCAACAATAGAACAGGCTTCCCTTTATTTAATCAGAGGCTGTGAGACAATGAAGAGCTTTGATTTAAGCTGAACGTGCTGGTATTAGAGAGTGTTTGTTTTTTGGGCGTGTATGATTGATGATTGCAGTTTACAGGAGATGTTGATTAATAGGCTGATTACAATGGATTGATGCCAAAAGCTCTTCTCCGAGGGTAATGAATCTCATGTTGAGCTTCTCAAAAATGGTACACTCTCTGATAAACACTTACTGCTGCTGTGTATTCTCCTCTGCATGATCGGTCTCTAGATTAATAACCAATATTAAGTGCATTAAAAAAAGGAATGATTGCTTTTGGAGTTTGTAGATTTTTCTACCTAATGTAAGGGTTTGGCTGGTTAGCATTGACCAGTTAGCCCTTTGCTGTTACTGTAGCCTCTGTAGCTGTTCTCCACTTGTGTCCATTAAACTAAAATCATTTTGACAAAATCATGTTTTGGCTTTTGATTCTACCTTATAACTGATGACTTAGAGTCTTAAAAAATAGAAAAATCTTAGACAGTGTTTGTCAGAATTGTGGGTGTGGAGAAAGCTGGGTTGGGTTGGAATCGATAAAAAAATGCAGGAAAAATGATTTTTTCAAAACATAGCTGGACGTGCATGTCTGAAAGTCTCATTGATCACTTTTTAGCAAAACAATCCAAAATAAATATATACTGTAAATTTAAGTTTAGCTGCAACAACTTTTGGTTAGATGACAGAACATAACTTTTGCAAGCCATCTGTGACTTTGCAGCAGACATCAGTGATCAAGGTTTGCTGAATAGAAGGAGGACATTAGAGAGAAAACTGAATTGACTGCAGTGAACTGGCTTACAGCAAGCTGAAGGAGAATTGTTAAAAGTATAAGGACCAAGCTCATTGGTTGACAGATTCAAGACCTATCAGCTTATGCCATAAAGTATGTAAATCAGCGTGAACCATGCACTGTAGTTTCATGACTGAAATTCCAGTTATTTTTTTTTTTTGCTGAACACAGTCTAGCACCCAGAGCAGGTGGTCACCAAGAGTAGGCGCAGTGCAATATTTATGTAGTACATTTGTCTTGTATAAGTCAGCATTTGGCTATTTCTTATCTGTTTCAGAAAACAGTGGCATCCAGACTCTACTACGAAGAGCTGAGCACAATTAATTTGACACTGATATTGTGTAATTTTGCTTTCAGGTCTATCCTACAGCAACTGCTGAGGAGCTCAACATAAAGATGTTGTTCAAAAAGATAATAATGAACGGATATGTTTTCCTTTCTTTTATCACACACCATACTGTACATCCACACAAGCAGAGAATACAGTGAAATGTTTTTAATTCTACATTCTGTAGTGACATATTTGTTGTACAGGAGGAAGTTGCTACAGTACAAGTTTTTTTTTTATATGTGTAAAAGTTTCAGAAATATTTGTTTTCTCTAGCATCATTTTTGAGAGGAGGAGGACTATTACTTCTAAACCATCAGGGTGGATTTTGGGTGCCAAAAAAATTCAAAAATAAATAAAAGCAGATAGTAATTCTGGAGAATTACCTCAAAGGTAATTTAAAAGATTAGGTAACACTTTAGAATAGGGAGGCAGAATAATGCATTAGTTAAGCATTAATTAATGGTTAATGTTTACACAATAAAGCATTTTGTTGTTCACAATTATGCATCAGTTAAGCATGAACACACATATAACTAATGATTATCTGAACATATAGTAAGGGCATATTAGCCATTATTTACAATTCATAAGATAGCAAGACACACCTGAACACAATGAACAATTAACAGAAACTAGTTCAGATGGAGCACATGGGTAATGAAAAAAACCCCACAAAAACAGTATATATATATATATGTGTGTGTGTGTGTGTGTGTGTGTTAATAAGTTGTTAATAATGGATAAAATGTGTTTACTGTACATTCAGTTATGTTTATTTATAGCATTAATGTTTGTCTTTAAAATGACTAATGAATTGTAAATAATGGATAACATGCCCTTACTATATGTACCGATAATCATTATTTATATATGTGCTCATGCAACTGATGCATAATTGTTAATAATAAATGACTAGTTTATTTATGCTTAACTAATGCTCGGGCCCTTAAAATGTTAGGTTAATTATTAATTACTAGTGTGTTTTTACTCTACTAACGCTTAATTGTGAACGAATTAACCATTAATTAATGCTTAACTAATGCATTATTCTGGACCCTTAAAATAAAGTGTTACCCAAATACTTTATATGTCAACTTATTCCACTAACCTCAAGCCTACCCTACGAGTCTACTCTGAGTACATTAATTAGAATTAGCTGACATGTAGTTACAAAGCTACTTATTGTTAGTAGAATGTCTAAATGGACTATTGAAATAAAGTGTAACCAGTATTTGTTTAGTATCTGACAGTCATTATGTAGTATGTTGTGGACCCATCAAAATAAAGTGTTAAAATAAAGATATTAAGCCGACAGTCTACTAGTGCTCTAATGACTGCTAGCAGACATGTACAGTAGTTGCAAAGTTACTTACTGTTAGTTGAATATTTAAAGTGGACTATTGAATAAAGTGTTACCAAAACCATCTGTTGCTAATCAATCACCTTTATTTATATAGCACCTTAAACAATACAAATTGTGTCAAAGCACTGAACAGTATCAATTTGGGAAATAGAGTGTCAGTAATGTATAACGAAGATTGAACACTCAATTTTCAGCCAAAGGTATTTCATTATTGAATTCAGAGACGTCTTTGTCTAGATCAGCTCATTTTAAATAAGATATTTTGTAATCAAATTGACAATAATTGCCAGAATTATAGTGTCCCCAACTAAGCAAGGCAGAGGACCAAAACTCCATTTGTGAAAAAATTAAGGAAAAAAAAAAACCTTGGGAGAAACCAGGCTCAGTTCGGGGTCTGTTCTCCTCTGGCCAAATAACAGCTTCAAGATGCCTCTTGTATGGAGAAAGTAGTTGTGTAGTTGTGTTTAGATGTTATTTTGGCCCATTCTTCCACATAAACAGTCTCCAAATCTCGAAGGTTTCATGGGCCTCTTCTATGAACTCTAAACTTAGTTATTTCCATAGATGTTCTATTGTATCAATCACCATTCTAGCAGCTTTACTTTCTTTCTCTGAAATCAGTTGAGAGTTTACTTGGCTGTGTGTTTGGGATCATTGTCTCACTGAAATGTCCACCCTCATTTCAAGCATGTCTCGGTTTTTTTCATTCATACTTCCTTCAATTATATGAATTTTGCCAGTGCTCCACCATGATGTTTTGAGTTGATGTGCAGTCCCAATTGACTTCAAAACATGGTGTGTATTATGGCATCCAAAGAATAAAATATTTGTCTTATCTGACCAGACTGTATTCTCCCACTATTTCACAGGCATGCCTAAGGTTATGTTGTGCAGCAAGCTTCAGCATGCTTTTTTCCCTCAGCAATGGGGTATTGTGTGGTCAGTGGACACAGCAGTTGTACGTGCTAATTCTAGGTTATTCTGAAGCTCTCCACAAGTGGTCCTTGGCCCTTGAACAGCTCTTCTGATAATTCTTTTCACTCCTCTGGCAGGAATCCTGTGAGGTAGACTTGGTTGTGTCTGGTTTATGGTACAATTATGTTCTTTGAACTTCTGGATTATGGCCCCAACAGTGCTCACTTGACTCAATGCTCAATTTCAAGTTCAATACTCTTTACCTGTGTTATTAAACTTTATTACTCTGAACTTACTTATTTTTCTTTCTTCCTATGTATAGATTGCTTGGATTGAAAATTTCATGTCAACAGCACCTTTAGAAATATATTTCCAGAGAAAAGTGGTGAGTGAATAATTATTTTACCCGCTGCATAGCAATAAACTAATCTGTCGACTCAGTTCTCATTCTCATTTGTGCGGCCACAGAAAATCCTTTAACACCTAGATACTCAGGGGTTAAGGTTTGGTTAATCATTAAAGGGGGTTTCAAAGGAGTTATTCACAACCAAAATATTAAAAATGTCATAGATACTTGAATGGGCTCTTTTGACTTCGGCTACAAATGTCATTACTTCTTGCACATTTCGGGATATTCTAAAAGTGCATTCTGATTATTTATTTATTTATTTATTAAATAATCTGCACCCTTGTTATATGACATATGTTTGACATACACAACTACAATTAGAAACCATAACGTCTTTTCTGCATTTTAATTTGAAAAGTACAGTATAATGTGAGTTGTAAACGTGAAACCCTTCAGATAATATGTAGTGCTGTTCTGCTTTTCTTGATTCATGCAACTTTCCATTTATTACTGTACAATTAACATCTATTCAGCAAATGTGTAAAAGGCTCTTGGAGGATAATAATGAAGAAGCACTGGTTTTATATATCTCAGCACTTCACCCAGCTCATATGCTTTAAAAGGGAATTTCACAGTGGCTGAGTAACACAGAATCACATGAATTATAAAATAACTACAGCAAATGCATCTTACGACCATTTTACCCAGATTCTGACAGGCTAACATGAAAGTCAAAGAAGGAGGAATATGGTGCTGCCATAAAATCATTCTCCTTGTCTTTAAACCCATGATATCTCATTAAAATTCATACATAAAATGTTCCTTTTGGTTTAATACTGACAGAGTATCAATGTACTGTATGCACATCTTCTATAACGTAAAATGCAAAGCCTTTTATACATGTAAAATGCATATATATGTCTTCCACTTTTCAAAGACTAGTCCAAACTGTAGTTTCTGGAACCGTTGCATTACCGGCGAGTTCATTGAGTTAATGATGGAGATAATGACTAATGTTATTAACATATGTTTATCCATGTATTATTGCATTAGTAGACCAGCAAATGTGAATGGGCAATATAACTATATTTAGAAATGTTTAGGTATTAACATACTATCAGAGTTTTTATTATTTTAATATATAGATTACAGTGGTTTTCAAACGTGTTCCTGCGGGACCCACAGCTCTGCACATTTTGTACGTCTCCCTAATTTAAACACCTGTTTCAGATCATCAGCTCATTAAGAAAGAGCTCCATGAACTCATGTTCAGATAAGGGAGACATGCAAAATGTGAATATCATTTACTCATATAGAATATCATATATGTTCTTAATTTGCATACTTTACTTTTCTTGCAATTTTAATGCATATATTTAATAATTAAATAAAGCAGTCTGCATAATGTATGAATTGGATACTTTACCTTAAAAAAGACAATTTATTGTATAGTGAATAATTTCACATTCATCATGTCCAGCATTTATCAATACTGTACATATTTGCAATATGGTATAAATTACACTTGTAAAACTGAAAACTAAAACTGTAAAATTGGAAGTTAATAAAAGTGGCAGTGTGATATACAAAGGATATTCACTGACAATAGTATAAAAATTAGTGTGAAGTGGAAGTAAGTGAATTTATTTTCTACAGTCCAGAGAGCCAGAGTGCCTATACTTGAAAAAAAACACCCACCTACAAATACTAATGAGATCGCACTGGCTCTTGAAATGTGTGGGCTCATTTGCAGTTGGGTCACTTTCAAAGACTGGTGTCAGGTCATAAAAGTAGCTTCCTTCAGAAACTTCAACAAATTTACAAGCATTTTTTTGATATTAGCTGGGGAGGATAGTGTGACATTGGACAAAAGGGAATCGTCTTCATCTCTCTCTCTCGCACTATGCGTTCAGTGAAACAGCGCTGGATTGGCAGGGGGAGTGAGAAATGAAAGAGTATGAAAGAGAAGTCGAGAAAGAGCTGTCTCCCTCAACACGTCGTTGCTGCTGTGAGGATCAGAGGAGACAGAGTGACACTGGAATGAATCTGCCGCAGACGGGACGATTCCCTGCGGTCTTGTCAACAGCAGGATTAGACCCTCACTCCGCCTGCCATTTCATGAAGCTTCTGAGGGAAAAAGAGGTAAATCGAGTGAGGGATCCCTTTCGAGTTTTGTCTGATTCCAAATAGGGCCCTTGACTCCACTGCGGTCCTGTTTAGGGCCACATATACAGTCTCACCCTGTCATCTGTAATTGGCTGTCATCCACCTTCTTTTCAATGACCCAAATGCTCCATCATTGCCTTCAATGTACATGTTTTTTTGCTTTCTTCTCCTATTGGGTCTTTTTTCTGTTATATCAGAGCAGAAAGGATACTCTTTTTGTGCAGTTTGAGTAGAATTTATCAGGTTGAAATATTTGGTGTCAGCTTTCATGGGAAAAACAAACCCACGTGCCACTTGAAAGACGATGTGAGGGTAAGACAGACCGGAGCATGCTGCAACAATCGCTGAGGGAATATGAAGACATTTTTCTATTCTTTTCTATCTATTTGTCTCTTTTTCCTTCTTTCTATAATGAATGGCAAAAATCAGCCAACTGCACAGATATATGTGGTTAAAACCCTTTTTCTGCAATGCTGTTAAGCAGAGCTGGATCCAACAAGGCACCATTGTTCATAAACATTTTACCTAGATGTAGGCAATATCAGTATCCTTGCATTATATGTCTGGTTGTTGCAATGTAGTCTCAAAGCCAAAACAGTGTAAATTAATGTAAAAAACTGTAACCACTAATGGCAGGTTTGATATTTCACCTTTATAGAAAGATGTTGAAATCTTGTTGTTTTGTCTGAGTTTAAAAGAATATGTTTTTTTTTTTTTTGCAATACAGTCTCATGACCAATTTGTACGTATTTTTATGAGCTCATATGAATTTGTAGGACTTAATTCATGTGGTTTTGTCTGATTTGTCCCCAGTGACTGGTAGGTTTTGGGGTAGGGTTAGGTGTAGGTCATTCATACTGTTACGTCCCAGGTCTAGGGTCCGAGAATAACACAAATAATAGTTTTACGCGAAAACATTGAATCTTTCGTTTTTTTATTTTTTTACAAAGATGAGAAGAAAATAAACTTCAGGGTTGGGCTAGGCCAAAATAACAAAAAAAAGTCAACTAACTTTTCCCAAAGACTTAATACTCTAAAAAGAAAAAGTTTTAACAAAAATACAAGAACTAAGCTCACTCCCTTACTGTTGAAAAAAACAGGAGAAAACGAGTCTTTACCAAAAAAAAATTGGCACCCAACCCCTACAACTTCCGTGTGAAAATAATGAAAGAGTATTTACAATATATACAACAACTGGCAAACACAAACGGCCAGTGTAAGAACAAAAGAAAAAAAGGAATAACACTCGGTGGGAAAAAAAAAACTGTACACTAGAAATCAGTAGGTGGGCAAGATAACAAAAAAAACAAACGAGACAACAATGTTCACAACAATATTACTGCTGTCTTACACAAAGATTTATCTTTCACAACGCCACCGCCAAACAGC
>JAUCMS010000079.1:13537025-13563286 GCA_032357445.1 Enteromius radiatus | reverse complement strand
CTGATAATTAATAAAGTATGAGAATACAATTATTAAACATGTTAAATTTGCTCAAGAACAAGGCGGTTATAGACGCACTTGTAAACTGTTTACTAATGCATGATAATGTTGGAACAATGGTTTATAAAGGATGAACTGACTATTTACTAATGCTTAACCAATGATTTATAGTGTGTAGTTATTATAAAGTGTTACCAAAAATTTTATACATGTAAAAGATAAGATATTTGGACCAGCAGCATAAACTACCTTAAAAGGTAATATAAACTTTTTTTTCTTTTTTTTTTTTTTTTTCTGCAAGACTGGTCGTAACTTTTCAAATTCATCCACATAAATTGTACATTGGTCTAATTTAAATCTGAAAATTAGGTAAATTAGCACTTGATTAACTGCGAGTTGGTCAAACTAGTTCTCAGCACACAGTTTTAACCTGATTACTATGTTCATTTGTCTGTTCCATTGTGTGTTTCGTTGATAAACTATCAAGTCTATGCCAGTGCTAGAAATTTAACTTTTATAAGGGGAAATATTTGCTTCCTAGAATTAATTAATAAATGTTTTTGTTTAACTACAGTAACTAATCTTAACTCTGACTTGAAACTATATTGCAAATTAGTAATTCAACCATGCAAAATTAATCAACCTCAATCAAATTAATGCTAGATGTTTTGCTATAAACTATGGCCAGGGCATCCGAGAGCTAATGTTAGTTTGCTTTATTTCTACATTTAGTCATTCTTTCTTCTTTCTTACATACCACAGCACAAACACACTCTTCCAAAAAAAAAAAAAAAACTCTTTAAATATATTTGAATATTTTAAAAAGGAAAAATGTATTTTGTTAGCGCTTTATTTTGCTGATTATAGTCCTTTACACACAAAACGCTTTACATTCAAAAACACTCTGAAACAGACATGTCTGACAGATTACTAAGGTATCTGCAGACACTAAATCTTTAAGTATCTAGATATTGAATATTGATCATATTAGATGGAAAAACTCTATGTAGGTGGTTGGAAGGAAAGGGTTAAAAAAAAAAAAAAAGAAGCATTAGAGACAGCCGATAAGGAAAGTGTTTCGGAGGCAGAGCAAGTTATTACATTTTGATGAAAGATTACGAAACTTTTTAGAATAGAAAAAGACTAGAATACAAAAACACTACAAATGTGTATTAAGAAAGTAAATAGGTTTCATTTTGATTTCATGAGCCATAAGAGCGTGATTCACATGCAAAGTAGACACCACATTGTTTCAACATTTGAATGAAGTTACTGAACCAAACTTTGCACAATGCAGTATAAATATTTATATTGGTGTTACATATTAAACAGATTGTTCTGTTTACACAGAGTAAAAACAACAAGGAAAAAAAGTTGTCAATGTGGCCAGGTTATGACCCTCAAGAAATCAAAGGTTGTTTAAAAGACTGCAATAATCTTCCGCTGAATCTGTTTATTAGCACACAGTAGGGCTGGAGAAACATACAGTACGCCCAGTACTGACCTTCTTTCTTGTGAATAAAGTCACTTAAAATGATAAGGCTATTTTTTAGCTTCTTTAAATTAAAAACAAAATGGTATTTATGGTATGTATAAACCATTTTGGGGTTAAACCCACACACTTTTGACCAGTAAATTTTTACCCGAAAATCAAACCTTAATTTCCTTTTCATTTTAATATTCATTCAATCTGAATAATGAGTCCCAAATAAGCCAGCATATGTACATACAGACTGTAGGCCTGATGGTAAATACAATTAGCATATGTGCTTTAATCAAAGCTTTTATCTGTTTGAATGAGCATATGGCACGGTCCGAATGACACTAGATGAATGAGTACTAATTGAAACTGGCCAAGTACATACTTCATGGCAGTGATATGGGCTCCTCAACAACGCTTTACACAACATAGATTTTTTTTTTTTCTGGATCATCATCCTTTGTTGGTTCTAAAAACCATTTTAGTTCTGCAGATCAGTTCTAAATGCTAGGTTGATGAGGATGCAGCACACTACCATCAGTTAGCATACTTTACTCAGACTCTGCAGCTTCAGTACAGCACTGCATTCCAGGCACTTAAATGGGCTATTTAAAATGCTGAAAGTGTGCTTGACTGGCACATCTGGATATATGCCCACTTATTATACTCTTTTCCATTATTTGATGAAAAACTGCTGCCATGATCAATAGAAAATGTACACAAACATCTCTTTTAAATTAAATGTACTGCTTGGTTTCTGTGGGCGGTAATAGTGCAACGTTAATTGCAGCTTGCAAATAGTGCAATAGAGTTTTGTGAATAAAAGGCGATCTATAATGAGCCTAATTTACATACAAAGGAGACCTGTTTGTGCTGAAGAATGACAATGAATTTAAAGGCTTAGAGTGCAATGCTACTTCAGCAGCGATAACGTCTGGAAAAGTAGATTGTGGGTTGCCAGTGAATAAGCTGCAGTTTTCACGCACAAATAAGTAAGCACTGATAAGAAAATTCATGACTTGTTTGTAAGTAAAAAACAGCAACTAAGTGAGTGATAAATAGTAGCAATTAACTAAATATCATTTCACTATAACAATTCAAACCTGTTCATGCAAACAAATTAATCTAAGCTAAATCTAAAAACCCTGACCTACTGTCAGGCTGTTGGAAAATTTAGTTAGTAGCTAATACTTTTAGTTCTGAACACCTATTTCAGTATACAGCATTAAGCAAAAGCTTTCAGCAGACAATGAGCAGTATTTGCCCCAGTTATGGATTTTTGAAAAATATCTTTCTATAGTAACACAGCTTTAAGTGAATTAAAACGAAGTATAAAGTTATTATCTCTCAAAAGAAAGAGTTACTATTTAAAATTACTATTTACTTAAAAAATCACTACTTACTTCAAGTTTATTTTATTAAGTATACTTACTGTAAGTGAAGTTCAATTATATTTTTAAGTATACTATGTAGTAAGTGTGCAAATATCAGTGCACTAGTAGTATACTTCAATACTCCTTGGGACTATATTGGCCCACTTTCTAATTTAAAGTATACTTACCAGTAGTAAACTTCAAAGTTTACAATTAGTTTACATCAAATATTTAGCCTGTACTGCAGCTATCCTAAAAGTGAACTTACAGATATACTGATAGTTTACTAATTACATACTAAGTCCCTATTTATGTATTGATGTGTATATATTTTGTTTCATAAATATGTTAACATACAAAACATCAAAAGAAAGAATGTCTCAGTTAATGTGTGTAACCCTCGTTCCCTGAAGAAGAGCTTCTTGAGACAGCGAGCCGTACAACCAGCAACTCTAGGCAGTTGATGTGCCACTGCAAATGGGGTCCCATCCAAACCCCTGACACTGCATGCCCGTTGTATGTGGTCCCCCAACCGGTGGTGGAGGCATCCTTGAATACCACAGCATGCCTGGAGACCTGCTCTAGTGGCATTTCTGCACAGAGAAATGAGAGGTCTGAGACGGGGTCAAGGTTTGGCGGCAGGCCCTGCATGAGTCGTGCTGTCTGTTCGACCAAATCCAACTCCATACCGAGAGAAGAGATTCTCTGTGTCGGACAGAGTTTGCTCTCTTCTCAGTTGACCCAAAGACCCAACAGGCTGAGGTATCGTAACACCAGACTGTAAAATGCTTGGTTCAAAACTTGTATATCCAGGATCGGCCGTAACCCGCCGCCTTACTTTCACTATGAAGTAAGGGCTGTAAAACCCAGTCCTCATATCAGCTGGAAGGACTGGCTCTATCGCCCCCTTTGCTAGAAAGACTGCAATTTCCGCACACAAGACAGGGGCATCCAAAATGTTCACTGATGTAAAGTGGATGTCGCTAAACTTGGGGGGACGCCGGGCAACCAGAATCGCATAACCAAGTCGAATGGTCCGGAGGAGCCAACGAGATGGACTAAGGAGCTTCATCCAAGCTTCCAAAGACCAAACTAGTGGCACCAGCGGGACCTCCAATGTGCCAGCGGCAGGGTAGCGAGGGGGAATGCAGGGACCCAGCTCAGGCGTCTCATGGCCAATCCGAAGCGGGGTCTGAGTGTGTGCAGCTCTTACCTGCGTTCCGGCAGAAGTGAAGTGGGTTGTCCGTTGGTTCGTCCTTCCAGTCTCCGCACTGCTGCCTGTAATGAGAGGAGAATGAGTGTGATATGAAACTGGCCCATCCACAATGCCTCGTCCCCTCAGGGGACCCAGGGAAAGAGGAAATTGCCACCAGATCGGTTTCTGGCAGTGAAAGGTGCCAGCTCTTCATGTACTTCCGTGTAGAAAGGTACGGGGTCGGGGCCCTGAGAAACAGTGCAAGCCACCCCTAAGTACCAATCATCCAGTCTCCAGGGGCCCGGGACTGATTCAGCATCGACATCCAGTCACCGGGGGGACCGCCAAAGGTAACAGCTGGTACCTATTGCGAGGGTCCAGACTGCCCCAATGGCAGCTCCATTGGTAGCAGAGCGCCGGTGGAAGGAGGAGCCCTATGAGGAAAATTCCTCACTGTCACCATTAGACCAGTCCGTCCCCTGTCAGACGAGGTATTTGCCCAGCTTTCACCAGAGCGAGCAACAGATCTAGGCAGAGGAACGGGAACCCCGCCCCCTTGTAGTTAGCGGAGTCTGGTCCGCAGCTCCACTATGGTCATCTTCCCACAGAGAGAACATGACTCATCCACAAAATGCAACCTTAGACAAATGAGGCAGTGATCGTGACCATCACCCAGCACCAGGTAACGACCGCTTCTAGAAACACACGGGGTGGTCTGGCATTCTTAAAGAGACATCTTTATAAAGACCCGTGAGCTGCTCTTTTTGCTTGCTCTTTTAGTGTGCTGAGGCACACAGGGAAGATAGTTGGTTTTACACAACAGGGAGGTAGTCCAGCCTGTTGTGGCAACCCACTCGATACAGGGACCATCGCCGCTGAAGACGCTGTCACACCAGCACTCATCTTTTCAAGTGGATGGAGAGCTGAACGCATGCGTGCTCTGCTCCGAAGCTAAAAGCTAATGTGCACTGCAAACAGCGCATACCTATATTCATTGGTGTGTTTCTTTACAAGCAAAGTTGATTGGTCTCTCAAAGTGAGATCCCAATTCGTCAGTCATATCCGACGTGACTCGGAGTGACCGACTGAAAGGGAACATGCATTCTAGCTTCATGCATTCTTTTTTAAACACTTGAATGTGGGTAGGTTTCATAAAACAAACAAACAAACAAAATTTTTAACAAAAAACAGAAAAAAGACTATTCAGAGTGATAATCAAAATGTCAATCAACACCCCCAAGCTTGACAGTCATTGTTACCTCTTGATTGGTCAACATTTTATTCCATAACATTTAACAGTTTTGATTCTGTTTAATGTTTGATGATCTACATGTGGAAGCACCAGTTTCTTCATCTGTACTTTTTTTTTTTTTTGGGGAAATTCTGTGTACAAGCGCCCCCTACCACATTCTAGGAGCACAAATACAGCTCAAACATATTTAGACTTTTTGTAAGTATAAATCCAGTATGCCAATGTAATGTTAAGTATATTTCTGAGAAGTACAAAGAAAGTACACTAAAAGTATAACTTACTATTTTTAGTTTGAAAGAAGTATACTAATAGCACACTAGAATAATTATTTTTTTTTTTTTCGTGAGGCCATCATTGAAATGGGTACTTTTTAAAATGAATGCCATGCTTTTTTATGTTGACTTCAACATGAAACATTGGCATATTGTTCGTCCACTTGTTGGTCTTTTTGTGTTGGTCTGAATGAAAATGCAAAATCATTCTTTGCCACTAGGTGCTGCTTTTGGAGTGGTTAAAATATTGGTTTCCTTGGTAAAGCTGTATCAGGCATTACAGGGATGATGACATTAAAATTAAACTAATTGGAGCAATCACCACAGATTAGCAACATACAAAGAAGGGGTTTGGGAAAATGAATTATTGAGCAAATCGTTTGAAAGTCATTGAGCAATAAGGTAAAAATAAATGCAAAAATAAATGTAAAAATATTAACCTTTCATTACTCATAATAGGGGTGCTTTAATTTAGTGAATTTAGACTAGATACAACTAATAAAAATATCCAATATATACCAATTTATATTATCAGTCAAAAACACAGTGAGATGACCTGTCTGTGCAAACAAATTAATCTAAAGCTAAATTAAAATAAATTGGACTTCCATAAGTTATCTGACAAATCATATCTGATGTAATTAAATAGATATATGAAAGCCTTTGAGAAAATAAATAAATAAATTAATAAATCTTGTTACAGAAAAAGCAACTCATAACAACTGACTTACTGTCACAGAAGCCTCATCATTTTTAGTTATGTACTTTTGTACACCTCAGATGGTACATGTAAAATGCAAACATTTTACAATGAAATTGTGTTGTTTTCCTCTTCAGTCAAATAAGAGCGCTTAGCAGATAATGAGTAATCTTATTTAAAGAGCTGCTCTACAGTGAACGGCTTTGGCGACCAGAGGAAGAACTGAGGGGAACAGCTGTGATGGAGCCCAAAGGTTTGCCTGCACTATTCGCTCCTTTGCCAGAGACTCAACAACTCATCCTCAACATCTGTCCATCCTACGCCAGGCTCCAGCAACCCTCTGGAACGTAGCATCATACATCTGCCCTCTCCCTCTGCTGCCATAAGATGACAAGGGAAACGTATGACTGCATTCACAAGTGTTTATGTCACTAAAGGAAATGTCAAAGCTGACAGAAGTCCTGAAATGCTATAGTGTGCAGAGACATGTGATTATTTTATTGCAAAGTGTTTTGATTAATCAAGCAATTAAAGTTTAACATGTAGCTTCCCTGGGGTTAGAAAAAGGTGCATTTAGCATTTCTCTGGACTTTCAGTGCGTCAAGTCATTATGTCTCAGGGTTCATCATTATTCTCTTTATTATTAGAATAAACAACATGCAGATGTCATGGAAATCACAAGCTTTAGTAACGGTAGAAGTATTGTGTTTAGAGTCAGAGAAATAAATCACTGATTCGGTAATAGACCAGTGTGGGGGTAAAAACTCATTAAAATGGCACAACTGTCTTTGTGAGCGATTGTACCGACAACACTAAATAAATTAGTGGAAACTTTGCAATCAAAACTTCTGTCTGTCCAAAAATAAAAAGTACTGATTATTTTTGCACTCTGAAAATATACATATTCTGCTTGTGAATTAAGCCACAGTTAGCTAGAAAATGATCAAACTTGCATCATAACACACCATAGTATTTACATGGTTCTACAGTACATATCCAGAGCAACATGGTAGTTGTTTATCTTGGAGATTTAATTATATGAACCTGGGACCTGATTCATAAAACTAGATTATCAAATAAACCAAGCTTATTTGAGTTATTCTGACTTGTCTCTTGATTTGGATTTTAAAAGCAAAATGACCATCGCTCAAGCTTAGTCACTGTGGAAACTAATACAGAGAAACTAACCTGGTCAGCAGCAGGCTCAATAGGAATGCATTAGTATTACCACTGAATACTAATGCATTACAATACACATACAATACATACAATTAATTTACTTTATTATTAGTCCAAAAATAAAAGTATACAGAAAAAGCAACTTCAATAATCAAAAAAATAAAAAAGGCTACAACCAACTGTATTTAATGCATTGGGCCCAAAATAATGTATCCTATGCCCTTTTTTTTGTTTCAAGTTTGTTTCAGTTTCTAGCCATACATCCATGACAGCTGTACTTTTTATGGTTATTAGAGGAGCACACATTTAAATTGAGCTAGTTGGGTTGTAGGCCAGCTTACATCTGATTTACAGTTACTGCTATCATAAAATTATATGTAGGATTAAAATTCTACAGTACATGTGAAACATTTAATGGCCAACAACAAATATTTTAGCAGAACGCATATTGTATTCAAAGTTATTGCACTATTATTCTATACTGCGTCGTCTAGCATGCATCTGCCTAGTCTCGTCCACTCCTGACTGCAAAATCAATTTGCATGACTTTCCAACACTTACAGATGAAAAATATACATTGGATGTCTCAAATGTTGCACAAATATTCAGAGTTATCAGTTTAATCCATGATCGACATTAAGGGCTGCTTACATACACGGCAAATTATGCTTACTCATTGAACCTGGATCGAATTATCGAGAACTGAAATTGTTGTTTATGAAACTGCGTTAGTCCTGATTGATTTGTTAGGTTATTTCAAGTAAGGGTTTGGACTTTAATCCCTGCTTTTTTTAGCGTCTTTTATGAAGCAGGAACCTGGAAAGTTAGTCAATCAGATACAAGCTTACAGTTTTTAAGAATATTAAAGTGTGATACAACTCCTTTTTAGAAATGTCAATTTTAAAATTTAATTTCAGAGTGAAATGTCATAAATTTTATACACGTTACATTATGAATGAATCAGTGTTTCAGAACACTCAATCATGAACTCAATGGAGTCTCTCAAATTGCTAATTGGTCAAGCACGTCCTGATTTTGCTAAGTTTGATGTGTCCCTAGGTTAACATATTTTGTTGACCCTGGAACAACATTTTAATCCAAAAAAATTGTCTCAACCATATCTCTACACCTAAACCTATCCTTGAGTAATGCCTAAAATCAGATTTAATGATAGATGACTGACACTGATGTACAAGCACTTACTGACTGTAAGCCTAAACTTCACAAAAACTATAAACTGGTTCTTCAAATCTGATTAGCTAATCACAATGTTGTTCCAGGGTCAACAAAGATGTTGATCCAGGGACATGTCACACTTGTTAAAATCAAGTTAGCGAAGTGATTCAAAGACTCACTTCCTTAGAATTGAGGCTCAAAAGTCAAAAATATCATCTTGACTAAAAAACTGCATCATTACTAACCACTGTGTCTTTTCACTCTCTTCACTTGTTTACTCAGCCGCTTATTAGCATGAAAATCACTAGCATAACACACATGCACATACATACAGAATACTACTCATTCTCCTTCTTAGTTTCAGGGTTGGTTTACTTCTTTTTGCCTTTTTAAAAAAAAACAAGACAAATGTCCTTATGGAATTACTAGTACTTTTTCTGTTTCATAGACGTTTCCTTCAACTCTAAAGCATAACACACTGAAATTCCTAATTCAAATATGAGTACAATACCTGTGAAAATTCCACACAGACAGTTTCTTCACACTATACATTGTGGAGTACTTTTATAGACATGTCATGCTATTTCAAATCTATAGGTTTATCAGTGATCTGAGGGTTTGATCTTTGTATATTTTTAGTTTCTTTCTTCTTTTGAGAAACTGTACTGTTACCTGTTCTTTTCATCATGTTTTGTATTTCTGGATCTCTCTCTTTCTTTCTCTCCTGTGGTGCTGCTCTCCCAAAGTCATCCTAATTAGTGTTTAATGCAGGACTCCCGTCGGCAAGGTCACCAGTGCCTCTGTGGCGCACTGTTGTCAGGACGGTGCTAGAAATAATGAAAGGGCCTATCTGCTCCCATCAGCAGAGAGAGAATCACGCTAGAGCCATCGCACCAACGCCCTCAAACATTATTAGTCGTCTGCATTCAATTACACTTGCTGACAATTCAGTCGCTAAACAACTTTTCAAAGCTGTGTGTTTTTATTATTAGTGTTATTTGGAAGTTTAAATAATAAATGCAATCATTACTATAGTGTGTCATTATTGTTATTCCTACAGGAACTTGCATACTGTACTGTATTTAGCTTTACTGTATCTAAATACCTGCAATTTTATCAAATAGGAAAGACAAATAAAACAAAAATGGCAAGGCACCACAGACGTTATCAAATTCGCTACTGATGCTAATTAAACTAAATTACACCCTTTTAGTATTCATATTTTTTTTCTGTTTTATTCAACACTTTCTCTTCAAAGTCAATATAAGGCAGGGTTTGAAACTTTCATTATGTGTTTTTGAATGAAACAGAAAAATGAGAAGGCCTTCATTTTATCAATCAGAAATTGACTGGAACAGTGTGTTCTGCATCAGAATGGAGCCAGACCAGAATGAGAGTTTGTAGTGGATTGTGGAAGACTACTTTTCTTCTCAAACACTACTGGAGAACACAGAAGAAGATTGAAATAAAGTGTTTATTAGTTAGTTAGTTAGTCAGTTATTTAAAGTCCACATTAGACATTGTACTAACCAGTGTTTGGGAAAGTTATTTTTAAAAGTAATGCATTGCATTATTTTGTTACTCCCTTCGAAAAAGTAGTTCTTGCACAGTTTTTACAGTTTAATTAGTTTTATCCAGGTTTTATTGGGGAACACCAAATTATTATTTTTATTTTTTTTTTTTTTCATCTCATCGTTTTTGTGCGACAAAACACAGTAACATCATGTTGACATAGCACACACAGATACAGTATATATAAAAAATATATATGTATATAATATTATTAAATAGCTATTAATGACTTGCATGATATTACATTAACTTATTTTAAGATTCACAGTTCATAATTATTTTCAGCTTTAAATATGAAACGTGATAAAGAGTAATCCACTTCTTTGCCATATTTTATTTTTGTTGTTGTTTGTTTATTTTATTTTCTGTTAACTCTTTGTATTCAGTTTATCACCCAAAAAGCTTGTATTTTTTATCAGCATTTGCCATGTGGGAAGCTGTCAAAGGAAAAGCCAAAAATGGCAAAACACAAGGGAAGGAAAAAAAAGAACTGAATCAATATTTTGTGACTGGGGGAGCCTGAATGCCAGCCCTGAGCGAGCAGAACGTCATGTGAGTGTGTCTTACTCAGGGAGGCCAGGTCTCTAGATCTAGATCAATAGTCAACTATGGCATGTGCGTGGTGGTCTTGCTTCCTCCAAATTCACTTCACAGTGACCAAGTTCCCATGAGAGTGGGAAAGAACTCCAGAAATAAATGGCTGGTTGTGAGGTTGAGAATGAGCTAAAGAACATACAGTAGGTGGAGGTCTTGACAACACAATAAAAAAGGAAGGGAAAAAACATGCCCCAGACAGTAAATATTGCTCAGATTTGTTGTTCACTTAATGTTGATTTGGATTCATCCACCTAAATAGACACAGTTACAAGATATTTGATTTCAAAATATTTTTTAAATCTTACTTAATCTTATTTTTGCAATTATCATTTTTGAGATATTTTCTCAAAAGAGGAGACGTATAAGGTTGATAATGCATGAAAGGTTTTTCTAATGTAATCAATCAATCACTTTTATTGATATAGTGCTTTTAACAATACAGATTGCAGCAAAGCACTGAACATTATAACATCACTGAACAAATAGGAGAACAGAGTGATGGTAATGTATAATGATAAGATTAAACTATTTATTTATTAAATGCAAAGACGGTCTCTGTAATTCAAACGACGATAATCACTAGAAATTAGGTGCTCCCAACTAAGCAAGCCAGAGGCGACAGTGGCAAGGAACCAAAACCCAATCCGTGAGAGAATGGAGGAAAAAAACCTTGGGAGAATCCAGGCTTAGTTGGGGCCAGTTTTCCTCTGGCCAGACGCCCAGCACCTACAGTAATTTCCAGTTCAATACATTTACATTTACTAATTATTAACACAGCAATGTGTGCAAAACTTTTAACTGCATACTAAACAATTCATTTCTATATTTACAGACACTTATTCTATAATTTGGGATCTAGAAACTGTGTGTAATTTTAAATATTTCCTATTTGTTTTATACAAACATTTTTGTTGTTGTTGTTTTTTTCCAAATGTGGTCTCACTCTTAACAGACTTAAGCAAATTTGTCCACTTGTATCTTTATGAAACAATACAAAATCTGATTATTCAGCATGAAAACTATGTGAAAATTAAGCAGAAAATAATTACCTGAATTGCAAGGATAAAGTCAAAAGTATGCCTTTGTATCCAAAAAAAAAGAAAGAAAAGAAAAGAAAAGAAAGAAAGACAAAAGTTAACGTTTCCACTCCATCTTATTTGGATGTCTTGTTGAAGCATATATTTATTTTGCTACTTAACGTGCTATTGCTGGAGGAAAGATAATATTTCCAATAACTCATTTTTATTAGGTTTCCCACAAGGTTTAAAATAGATTTCTCCTTCACCTAATTTGATGAAATTTCTTAATATTCAAGTTGCATCTTTAATTGCCAGTTTATTGAATAGTTGAATAGTTATTGGATATGGTTGGATTATATTTTCAAAGGAATTTGTTTTCCCCCCTTTACACATGTTTGTATAATTTTAATATTTATTTTAACAACAGGTTTTAATCATATTTAGTAAGACTTTACACTATTATTATTACAAATAAATACATACATCTAGAAAGGTGTAAAAAGACAAGAAAGATCAGCTCTGTAGCAGCTGCTGTCTTACATTTTTAAAGATGAATCAAATTGGCTGAACGTGATTTCAACTTAAATTTAAATAAACTGACAATAAAATTAAGAAGGCTCTTGGAATCTAACTTATATGTGTGTGTGTGTGTGTGTGTGTGTGTAATGAGTGTTTGAGTGAGGTAATGATGTGCAGGTGTGTGATTAGTCCAGGAGTGAAGCATGATGGGAAATGTTGGCTGGAGTACCCTCTGGCGGAGCTTGATGGAACTCCAGCTGAATATCATGACACTTATTAATCTTTCATGTAAAGTGTTTTTGTTGTTGTTGTTGTTTTTTTCTGCAACAGGTGGTCCTCAGTACAATTTAAATGGAACTTAGAGGCATAGATTCTTTTCCATGACTTTTTTCTTGAACTGTTTACAGTAGTTTTTGTATTCCTCCTACTGTATGTTTTTTAAAGTGGATAATTATAATACAGTATCCTTTTTTTTTTTTTTTTGTATGCTTTACTCATGTACCAGCTCTATTCCATATAAAAACTTGCTTAACCCATTGAACTCCAATTCATCCCATTATGTTTTGGTTTAGCAGGTAAGAGTGTGTATTTTGGGTCAGGCACAGTCATTATGACTGATTATTCAAGAATAAAAGAAGCAGAACACATTTAATGTAGCATGAAAATGAAGATTAAACATTAAGGTGGGTTTTGAGAGAACTAGACCACCCACAACACTGCTTTCTGGCCATTACTGGCATTTGCTTAAGGTTCATTCTTATTCCAGTTGTAATTGCACTGTGCCACTTTACAGGGCAGCTGCAGGTGCAAGGGCCTGATAATGAAGCACTCTGCAATGTGGGTGGCAGCTGTGCTTGACTCTAGAGAGGAGAGAGCCATATCCCCTAAACACACATACCTACAATTGACTCAGCACTTTGAGAGACCTGTGTGGTGAGACTTCAGTTACTTCCCCAGCTGGTTACTTGCTTTTTTCCCCAGCTCTCCTTACACACATATATTACAGGTGCACTCTACTTTCAATTAGACTCTCTTCCCTCATTAATAAGAGCAGATGACCTGCGCTCCCTCTGGTTCTGTGTGGACCCGGCTGCAAATGGCCAGGTGCTCATCCAACCGAACAAAGAAAACAGGCTACTGCCTCCCTGTGGTCTCTGTAAACTGCATGCCGAAAGAAGGCATGCTCTCAGTCTAACCTCAAAAAGGAAATTGTCAGTTGGTATACATAACTGGCAATAAAACATCAGTTTTTTTCAAAGTCAGTACACATAACTGTCTATGAAAAATTACCATGTAAAATATCACCCACATAAAGAAAATTAATGACTTTTTTGAAACGCCTTCAAAAGAAAACTTTTAATTTAAAGAAATGTGTGTGTGTGTGTGTGTGTGTGTGTGTGTCTGTCTGTCTGTCTATATATATTAGGGCTGTCAGTTTAATGTGTTAAATTAGTTATAATAAAAAAGTTGTTTAAAAAAACAAAATATGCTGCTGTATGAGTTTTTGCCTCATATTCATATCATGATATGATAAGCATATTACACGAGCAGCGAGAGCAATACCAGAAATGCTTTTTTCCTTGAATATTATGAGTGTAAATGTGATTGTATCCAATAGCTTGATAATAGGTCAATAAACACAATATTATGTGTTTTTGCTCAATTATGCAGAGAACATAATTTCTTTTAAAGCCACAGCAGAAGTTTTGGGTGTCTTCAAACAACACAGCATCTGAATGAATCTGCATTTTGAACGAATCAGGTAAATCAGTGATTCAAAGTCCCATTCATAAAAAAAAGCCATCTTCTTTTAATGTTCCATAGTTTAACAACGTTTTAGCCTAAATGTTTATTTGTAATAAACTGTATGTTGATTCAAATAAAATATTTCTAAAGCTACAATTCGTAATTTCATTTAACATAAAGTAGCTTTAAATAATATTTTGTATTTTCAGTCAATTTTTTTTTTACTAATTATTTTTTATTTATTAATTAGATTTATGAAAATGTTTAAACACAAACAATACCCAGATGCTCTTTGGATAACATTTTGAACTTCATAGTGTGGTTTCTACCATAACATAATAAATGCAGACAAAGACAGAAAAGAAATGAGTCAAACAATATTCATTATAAGTACTGTATAAAATATTTCAAGAGTGACACATCTGCTGCACAAATAAATGGATTGCGACATTGCAATACATTTACATTGAGTGTCAGTGTGATTTCAAAGAGCCAAGTTGGAAAATGATTTAATCTTTCTACATGCTATTGTTGTGCAAATGTCTGCAGTTATTCATGGAACTTTTGGGTTCAACATTCTGAGTCCTGAAGCCACAACAATCAATTTAGACATCATCAACATCTTATCCTGACCAAAACCGCTAGCTGAAGCCTGTAATCTCTGGTCAAATCTGACCACTTGTGCATTGTGGAATTGGCAGCTGTACTCTGTAATTGTCCATAATGGCTGATGCTTTAGCTCAAGGCATGCTGGGGGCTTTGAATAAGGCAGCTTATATGCATTAAGCTTCCATATTGTCATACGCTAGGCTGATCTGCTCAGACCATGTCAAAGAACATGTGCGTTCTAATTAGACCTCTCGTCAGCACCTTCATCATGTCCTGTAACCACCTCTCTCTGTTCTATCACCTCCCAAAGGGTGGGCTGCAGTAATTGCCTTTTTAGGGGTTAGAAATACGCCGTATCTTCCTTGACAATCACTGCACTGTAGAGTCCCTGTGACAGGAAAAAGGTTGCTACAAATTACATGCTGCCACTGCTGTTACCTGGGACACATTTACTCCCCCAAAAGCCTGGAAGACTAGCAGAAGTATCTATGAGCTAAATTAACAATGTGCTCCTTTAAGAGCAGAGGTAATTAAAATGATAATAAAGCAAGTGTTCCCTACTAAATTAACCCAAAGAGCTTAAAGGAACAGGCACACCAAAAATTATTTATAGTACAGTATTATTTCAAACCATATGCTGTTGTTTTTATGTGCAACACAAAAGGTGGATTTTGAATCCTTTTTATGCTTGCTTTTTCATACAATGACTGTTCAGAAGAAAATAGTACAATGTTTTTATACTCGGAAGGTGCCTGTATCTTTTTGTCCTTGTTGGATGTTGACAGATGTGGCCTACATGAACTGCTGCTGTTTGGAAATGAGTTGTGCAAATATATAAATATTTTTTTTTAATTTCCATTTGTATTCATGAGTAAGACACTCAATAAAAAGCAAGTCTGGCAAATGGCACAGCTGATTCAGCAAATGTGTTTTTTTTATCTTACAAGTGCTTTTGTTAACACTGCCGTTAGGTTTAGAGTAGGATTTATGCAATAAACTATTTTTAAAAGCTAGAGCAGTGGTTCCTAACCACATTCCTGAATGTTCTGTTGTGGTACTTACATACTTTCTTGCTACAGGAAAAAATACTATTGAGGTCAATGGCTATCGGCAACTGTTTAAGTACAAATATCTCATGTTTTATTCGAAAGAAAAAAGAAACGTATGCTACTTTGGAACAACTTTTATTTTCAGTTTGAACTGAGAGACAGGAGAGGAGAGAGAGAAAGAGCCAATCAAGTGGATGGGGGTTATTGGGAGGCCATGATGGAGTAAATTTGGCCAGGACACCAGGGTTATACCCCGAGAGTCATGGGATTTTTAATGATCACAGAGAATCAGGACGTTTCATCTGAAAGATGAGTTGTCTTACTTACTGCATTATTAAGGAATAATTGACAACGGGCCATAGTCAATTACTCCGCTTATACTATGGTTGCCACACTTCAAGACATCAATCAGATGATAGATTTAAAGGTGTTTGTCCAGTTTTTGTACTTAAAACTTTATTGTGAGTAGGATTATTTCTTCTGCATCTCATCTAATGCCTCCTTTGTTAATTCCAAACAGCATTTCAGACCTAGAAAAAATGATAAAAAAATAATATATGCTGGTTAGGAAGGTTTTGATGCTGGGATACTGGTTTAAGCTGGTTTATGCTGGTTTATGCTGGTCCTTTGCTGGTTTATGCTAGTCTTTTTGCTGGTTTATTCTGGTCATGTACTGGCTAAGGACCATCTTAAAACAGCATCCAAAAATCAAAACATATCTAAGCAGCATGCTGTTTTTTTTTTTTTTTCAACAGAGGCTTGGGCCATTTATAACAGACTAATGCAGTTAAATAGCTAAGTTATGTGTGTGAGTGTAAGAGAGAGAAAGAGAGAGAGTGCAATCATGTGTGTGTGTGTGTGTGAATTACCTCAAAGTCATCACACATCAGAAAGTGTTCGGCTAAAACAGTGAAACTTCATATTCTTCACTAACAGTGCCATTGTTACCTCGCTTGTGAGAAGTCAAGTTGTTTTTAAGTTGATGTTATGTATAAAGTTGTCAGAGTAAAGCTAACAACATTAGCTTGTATGCTAATGTGTGTGTGTCTTTGAGGGAGAGAGTGTGCTTGCCTTACATAATAAAACATAATTTTGTGGCAAAACATGGAAATGAGCTGTTTGTATCAAATTTATTATTATATTTA
The DNA here is from genome assembly GCA_032357445.1 of Enteromius radiatus. Classification (NCBI taxonomy): domain Eukaryota; kingdom Metazoa; phylum Chordata; class Actinopteri; order Cypriniformes; family Cyprinidae; genus Enteromius; species Enteromius radiatus. The sequence goes on along the minus strand of JAUCMS010000079.1, from coordinate 13,546,403 downwards.
TTTGTTTGTCCAGTGTCATTGTGGGCTTTGGTTATTTTGCTGTTGTAAGGCCTAATAGTAACCATTTGGCAAAGTGATATGGAACTGTAATGTCTGCCTTGACCTACGTTCTCTGTGCAGTTCCTTGAAAATAATTGCAAACTTAGAATGTTTGTTAGTCAATTAGATTTAAGCATTCAATGGCCCTGTAGTATAATTTGCATGACATAATTTGTTTAAATTTACAGTTGCATTGTGCAGCTTGGACAATGGTCCTTACCATTTTACAGAAAAAAGAAAGACATAAGGGTTTGGAATATCACAAGGTTTATTTCGGAGAATACATATTTGTACTTCTCACATTCCAGTGAAACCTTCTTTGTTACATTGTTCAGTCAATATTTGAAGCTCATAAGTTTAGGTTCCTGATTCCTGTGCTGCTTTCCTGGACACAGCTGTGAGACTCATGTAACATCCTTTAATTCTCTCTGGGTCCATTACATTACTCCTGTACCTGTCACTGAAACAGCTCCTTTAAACACTGCCTAACATGTTCTATGGATAAATAAACAGGGCAGCTAAAAAAACCATTTCTGTCAAATTCCCAGAGCTTAGATCAGTCACTATGAACAGCATGTGTGGTGGTGAGCTGGAGCCAGATCCTCTCTACGGGCATGTGACCCACCAATCAGCTGGCCAGATGCTGAGGGAGTGTTTTGGAAGTGAAGCTGCTGTCAATCACAAGGCTCTTCTGGGATTGAACCTGTCAGCAGCCTTTACCCTTCCTCCTGCTATCTCTCAGATGACTGGCTAACTGCTTTGACCCATATCTGTCTCGCCTGGACGCAGCCCAACGCTGTTCCAATCGCTCTAATTATGCCCATGAATTACAGTTGTCTGTTGCAAAGGGGACGCATTTGGCGTCTCTGAGCAAAGAGTGTGTGTTGGCACTGCACTGTTGAGGAAGAGAGTGACTAAATAAGCTTTATGTCTACACTGTAGAAATACGGATATCAACAACAGCTGTTTTCCTGCACTGTGCTTTTCTAAGAATACTATTCTATTCTATACCATACCATACCACTCTTAATATTTCTACAATATGTATGCTGTGGATAGTGTTACTGTACCTCACCATGCAATGCACTCAACTTGATCTTTCCATATTTAAATTCTTTAGCCATATCCCTCTGATGTATAATGCAGAAGAAATATCTGTGGTGATCTCTAACACATTTCTTGACTTACAAAAAGTTACCAAAGTTTTCATCAAATACGAGTTACCTTTATTTATATATTGTATAACAATTTAAAAAGTAGTTTAAGGTAGCACTTTTATATTAATTGTATTGCATAGCACTGTTAAGTAGCACTCATGAAAGTGCAGGAAGAAGCAGTCTTTTTTATAGGCAATTTTCCCCAAAATGTGATTATACTAGTTCCTTTTTTTGGGAACTTCGAGCTGCGTCATAACGCTTTGGGAACGCCTTCTGTGTGACCGCCGTGTGAATCTGCTATTGCATCTGTCCAATGAAAGGCCGTGACGTCATGGGCAGGTGACGTCAGAGACCAGGAAGCTTTAAAAGCACACAAGGTAAGACCGGCGTCAGTCTTTCTGTCATTCAGAACCGCGCTCTGGTGTCTCTGTGTTGTACTGTCTTAGTTTAGACTTGTTTGTCCTTCTGCATTGAGTAGAAAGTGCAAGTCATAGGCAAGTCTCCCGGATCATGTCCCGCTGCTGCTGAGGCAAAGCTAAACCATACTCTGCCCGCGTCTTCATCCCTGCAAGTGACTAATTATGGAAATGTGGTGGGGTTGAATGATTGCAGTTACAGAGCGATGCTGCGTGTTGAACAAACGCTAGCAAACTATCTGTCACCGAATTAGGCATCGTCTCTGAAGGCTCCTGTCTTATTCACCAAGCCATTATGCACAACATCAGCACTGGTGGGCAAGGAGTACTCGGCAGCAGGTCAGTGTGTCTGCATACCATGGCGGTAATACAGGCGAAACAGGCTGACCTGCTAAAAGAGCTTGATGACATCGCGGAGCTCAGGAGGGCTGCTAATCTGTGTCTCCGCCTCACAAAGGAGACCGCCCATGCCATTGGACGCTCCATGGCAGCACCGTCGTTCAACAGGTTTCAGGGGGCCAAGAAGCAAGCGGAGGCGTTCCAGCGGTTCCTCCCAAGTCGGTCTCTTGCTCAGGGGGCTGCTGGGCGATCCTCATATTGTGAGGCTTAGAAAGAGAGCCATGGTGGACAACAGCGCTCCTTCTCAGGGCGAAAACAGATCCGAGGCTAAGAGGGCCCAACAAAAGAAGTCCTGACAGGCTGGGGTATAGAGCAGTGTCCACCTCGGCATACTGTGCCCCTCTCTACCCAGTGTCCTCCATCATGGGGAGACTGAGTCGCACACCACCCCGAGGTCCTTGTCACCATATGACACTAGCGACAGACGCGTCTCTGTCCGGTTGGGGAGCAGTCAGCCCGCGGCTTGTGGAGTGGTCATCATCTGAAATGGCACATCAACTGCCTGGAGATGCTGGTCGTGTTTCGTTGGTATGCACCAACAACACAGCGGTGGTCTCTAACATCAATCATCAGGAGGTTCTGTGATCGAGGCCACTGTAACAAACTGGCCCGCCAGATCCTGGACACCTGAATGTGCAAGCAGATATAGTGTCGAGGGAGGGGCAGATGATGTCCCTGGATCGGGGGAATGGATGCTTCACCCCGAGGTGGTGAAGCAAATCTAGGGGTGAAGCAAATCTGGAGATATTATTATCAGGCAGAGGTGGACCTCTTCGCGAGTCACCAGAATGCGCAATGCCCCCTCTGGTTCTCTCTAGCTCCTCCAGCTCCCCTAGGACAGGACGCTATGGTACAGACCTGGCCAAGGCTACGTCTGTATGCATTTCCCCCAATCGCTCTGCTTCAGGGAGTTCTGGGCGAGAGTGCGACGGGATGTGGTCAGTCTACTACTCGTAGCGCCATTCTGGCCGGGCCGAATATGGTTTTCAGACCTCCTAGACGGCACTCCGTGAGAGATTCTAGTCAGGAGGGACCTCCTCTCTCAGGCAGAAGGCACCATCGTGCACCATTGCCCGGAGTTGTGGAAGTTGTACGTGTGGCCACTGAGGGGGCACAGATCATAGCTTCAGGTCTCTCAACCGAGGTTGTTGAGACCATCCTCCAATCCAGAGCTCCCTCAATGAGAAAGTTGCATTCCCTAAGGAGGGAATATTTCACCTCATGGTGCAGAGACCACCAGCAACATCCTGTTAACTGCCCAGTTGGTTGCAGGCTAGATTTTCTGCTGGGGTATCCTACTCCTCTTTAAAGGTAAATGTGGTGGCAATATTGGCCTACCACTCATCGTAAAACAGTGGGTATTGAACATAAGACTGCCAGTACAATCTTCTGTCCCCACGTGGGACCTGGCAGTGGTGTTAGAGGCTCTTAAGAAATCTCCCTTCGAACTGATTGAAGAGATTTCAGATTGCTACTTATCAATGAAGACTACGTTCTTGCTAGCCATCACGTCTCTTAAGAGGGTGGACCTCTCTGTGGCCCCTTCCTTTTTAGACCTTGTGCCCAGTATGGCGAAAGCTTTTCTGTACCCTCGAGCGGGTTACAGCCCTAAGGTCCCCACCACTGCACCACGGCCCATTGTACTTCAGGTGTATTTATTCATTCTATTTATCAGGTGTATATATTCATAACCTGGAGACGTTTTTGCCCTTAATTACACAGGTTTTGTTCCACAGACCTGGCAACCCTGTATAGTATTGTATTCTGAAAATAGCTTTAGCCTTTCTGCAACTCCACCTTGTTTAATCAAGAATAGGTGAACCATACATAAATCATTTGAACCCCATGTCGTCCCAGAACATTAATGAGATAATAATCTTTTAAACAATTAACTACCTCTGTGGGCGGACACCACATTTCCATCTCCTCCTGCCAGCACTCCTTGTTATTTTAAGGTATGAATGGGGAATGATTGAGGGGTCAATCAGTAGAAAGGATTTATTATGTGGGAGGAAGGAGGGTGGAGCTGTTGGCAGGAGAAGGAGTGAAGGGAGCAACCGGAGATTGGGTCACATGGCACCATTCATGCATGGGCCTCCCTGGAGTGCAATCAATCCTTTTTATCTTCCCTGGATTTGTTATCTCGCCATTTTTGCTTCGGTAATAACCCTATGTCACATCCAATGTAATGATGAATCCAGGAAAAATGGAGAAAAACACTACCTGTGACAACCTTTATATAATAACTGTATGTGATATCTTGTTCTTTTGGCCATCTTTATTTATTTATTTGTTTAAAAGTTGACACCTGTGTGAGGAGTAGTAGATGAAAAAAAGATGCCTTGTGCTAATCAAAAGTGGAGTTGTTGACCGAAGCAATATCAGCGTGAAGGGTTTTGATCTAGCAGTTATGAGGAAATCGCTTTTTCCTGCTTCTCAGAGTGTGTGCAGTGCTGCTTATATTTTTCTTTTCTTTTCTTTTCTTTTCTTTTCTTTTCTTTTCTTTTCTTTTCTTTTCTTTTCTTTTCTTTTCTTTTCTTTGTTTTCTTCATTTTAAACGTTCTTTCCCAGAAGCACTTCGGCCTATTCCGATACAAGAGAATACTATCCATATCATTGACTAGTAACTAATCATATTCCTCTTCCTGTAAGGTTTCTTGCCGGGCTCTGGCACGGTAAAACATTCAGACCTCTTTTAAATGATTAATCTAAGGTAAGATTTTGAACCAAAGCCAGAGTTTATTTGGCAGGGCCAGACAATGATAAAAGATCAAAAGAGGATGTGGGAGCATTTTACAGCTGTGCCAGTCATTTCTAGAGCCCCTTGTGGAGCTCTAGCAGAGGTAGATACTATATTAGTACAAAGATACTGAAGAAATACTATCCACTGCTTAAGAAAGATCTGTTTGCAAAACCTGCCAAAAATCCCCAAATACATTTATTGAGTTAAACATTATTAATATAATATTTTAGTGCTTTTAGAGTTTTCCATAAAATCATAAGTAGCACTGGTATATTTGTAGCAATATAGACGAATATTGATTGTATGGGTCAAAATTATAAATTTTTTGTTTATGCCAAAAATCATTAGAATATTAAATAAAGATCATGTTCAATTTCTGCCTGAAATCAGAGATGTTACTAATTGAAATAACAGCCATATTCTATATTTCTCAACATTTTGAATCAACATTAGGGGAACTGAAAGCAAAAATGCAAGTCAGACACTGTCCCAATGGCATATATCAATCATGGCCACCATATTAAAGGGTCATTCCAAAACAAAGAATTCAAAACTAGCCACTTCAAAGGGTCCTATGAAATTAAGGAGTTCAAAGGTTACAACAGCCTCCATTCTGTATTCTGATTCTGTATTCTGATTCTTTCCATGATGACGTGTGGGCATGGCATGATGATGCAGAAGGGCACCTTAATAAATTATTTGGTCCCCTACATCGTACCCCTGCACTGCATTTGCCAGGCACTGATTGGCTGACAGTGCTGTGTTATGTTGAACTCACCTATTGGTTTGTCTTGTTAGCTGATTCTAAGTTCTGTCTTGTCATTGGTTCATTGTCTTCATTATTCACAGGTATCTTGTTAACCTTTGGTCCTTGTGTATACGCCTGCTGTATATAGCCCTCATATTGCCATAGTCTTGTGTCTAGCTTTGTTTGTATAACCTGCTTTAAGTGAATTTCTCAAGTCTGTTATAGTCATGCTTATGTCTTAGTATTCATGAATGTTAGGTTTTAGTTCTGTTAATCCTGTATCTGGTTTACTGGTCAATAAACTGCACTTGGTTTCTCAACTTGATTGGCAACAGATTTTTTTTTTTTAGCAAAAAATAAATAAATAAATAAACATACTGAATTAGCATTTTTGGATAAACTTTAGCTTTAATATGCCTTTCCAGATGATGTTCTTCCTTATTTTTAGCAGGTTTTCTCTTTCTCTCTCTCTTTCCTTTCTTGCACTGAGAGCTCAACATTCTAGTGTGGAAATCAATTTGCGTAATGCTCAGAGTGAGGATTTCACTGTGTTGTCACTCCAGCCTTGTGCTTGAATTCAGCAGATGTGTTCAAGGACTCTCCAGGCATCAATAGACACAAACAGATTATATACAGTAAATGTCTCTCTCTGGGTTATTAGTGTCTCTCTTCATTGGCCTCAATGTATTGTGGAACAGCTGCTCTCCATACAGAGAAACATTGACTCATCTGTTTTCCCTTTTGCTGTCAGGACGTGACACAGAAAATGCTGGTCATGCATGGTTTAAAGAATGATTATAATATCGTCATGGTTACTATTTTTAATGCATGCATTTTTACATGCAGTGTTTTGACTTGTAAAAGTTTTAAGTTCGCAACTTTAGCATAAGGGTGGCGTTTCTGCTCTGAGTGGGAGGTACATTACTTAAAGCCAGGCTACTGTATGTACTGTAGAAATGTATCAATTTTTGTCTTCTTCTTCTTCTTCTTCTTGGTTTTTAATGGTTGCTGGCAACCAACTCCTAATAGAGCTGTACCTGTAATAAGGTTTTGTTCTATTGTTCTTATAAAGCCCTGACATCATAATAGTTGTAATGGAACAATAGAAATGAGATAAAGCAATAAAGCTGTGATCTAATGTTACAATAGTTATAGTTGCATAGTTAATGGCCTTATAGTTAATAGTTGTATATTAAGGGTTTTAATGAGCTAAGGCTACAATGGTATATATCACTGCTGTTATTTTTAGAGGGGAGTAGTTTCAAGGCTCAAAATGGCCTTTTGGAAAAAAAATAATAGTAAGAATTCAATTGACAATATATTGATTCCTTTTTATGGTGAAAATTGCATAAAAATATTAAAATGTCACTTTACACATTTCAAGAATATTCAGATTATATACCCTACCTGTACATTACTTGGAACATGTCACACTGCTGAGCACACCACATGGTCACTGCATAACTCAAGTAAAACAACCATCTGGCATTAGACTTCATGTATCAAAATGTTAGCAATCCTCTTGGACGTTTGCTATATCTAGATGTACCAACGCACACTCTATTTCACAGTAAACCCCCACCCCCCCTCCAGGGCTGAGCATCTGTGCCCTTTCCTCTACAGTATGTCCGCCTCCGCATGAATAATGGACGAGATCGCCAATTAAATATTGAAATGAAATCAGAGGAATGAGATGAATTTAAGGGGAGTGGGGGCTTGTCAAACAACTGCTCCTTATTTGCCTTTGCAGGATGAAACCCTCTCTCTGTGTTTGATATTTTGACTACAAATAGTTGAGTGGGAATGAAATAAGTTTTGGCAAATAAGTATTAGCAGGGGTTATATAGTGTCCAGGCATCTTAGGGCACCTAGACACTAGAAGTTACACTGCAAATCCATTCATTCTGAAGGGCATGCCCCACTGTGATGGTGTTTTGTACCATATCAAAATTAATTTTTACATTATGAGAATAAGCTTGTTTTGTTTAAAAAAGTAATCTTATAATAGTCATTTTATGAGAATAATGTAAAAGTTCTCAAGTTAAAGTAGTAGTATTTTGAAAGATACTCTACAGTCAAAAATGTGAGATTAAAGTTATAGCATTAAAAGCCTAAAGTTGTAATATGATGAGAACAAAGTTGTAAGGAAAGAAACATCAAAGAGAGGTGGAATGAAACACTGCTATTTAAGATGGTACAAAGAAGGCAATTTTATGAACGTCTGACTGCTTCTTTCTCTGAAATAAACTCATTCCTTCCTAATTTCCTAACCACCATCAAGGTTCATGAGAATAAGAAAAAAGTTGTTCTTTTACAGAACTGTCTGGCGATTTAATATGGTGTTTTACATAGACAAACTATTTGTAAATGAATCAGTCAGCCCTATTGCTAAGTATTTCCTCCTTACAATTTACACCAAAGAAAATCAACCACTACCATCTTAAATATGAAACCAATCATGCCAACTTGCAGGGTGGGGTCAGCTGTGAGACGGCAAATAAAAACATGTTTTGTGTAACATTAGCAATACATTGATATTTTAATGTAAACATTTAATGGCATGCAATGTAGATAGCAATAAATAAAATGCATTATCAATCTGATACATCAACTTGTGGATGACCCCTCTTCTTCTTTGGAATCAGTTTGTGGTGAGAAAGTGGTGCCTCGATTGACCAAAGGCTGAATAAACTGATAAACCTCACTGTGTGTGTATATATATATATATATATATATACATATATACAGTGCCCTCCACTATTGGCACCCATGTTAAATATGAGCAAAGTTGGCTGAGAAAATAAATCTTCATTGTTTATCCTTTTGATCTTTCATCCAAATTATTCAGAAAATTCTGACCTATCCTTGAAGTAAAAAGGGAAATCTCATTGTGAAATAAATGCTTTTTCTAGTTCATATTGGCTGCAATTATTGGCACCCAATTATTTTCCCAAGATAGCAGCCCTGAGTTTTATCCCATACTGCCTGAAGAGTTTGGAGAACACCTGATAAGAAATCAGTGAAAATTCCTTCATGCAAAATCTCTCCAGTTACTCTTCATGAACTCGAGCCACGTCGACAAGACGCTATGGGCGTGAAGGCTCTGAATAGTATGCATAATCAGTTCGATGGATGGATACCAATGGATAATCAGTCGTTGGATAGGCGGATAACGTCATTGGCCAGGAAGCATAAAAACGAGTGCAGTAAAGTCAGCTTCAGCTTTTTGTCATTGAGCTCTGTGTGTGTCAGTCTTATTTGGTGTTGTCACTCCTTATTAAAAAATTAAGAGTGACGGCAAAGGCAAGGGCGAGAGCAGGCAGCATTTTGGACTGTGTTGTTCCCTTCTGAAACTACGTTATGGGTGGGGATACACGCAGTTTGAGTTTGATCGCACTTCTCTCTGCTGCAAAAGCTCCGCACCCACCGGACACGCTCTGAGGACACTGCCAGCTCCCGCTGAGGCATGGCGGCGATTTAGATTGCAAGGATCGCATTTGGATCTGGCGGACGGGTTGGAGACGGGCTCAGCCTATCTCCACCTTCATTCCCTAGATCGTGTGCTCTATTACTCGGGGTTCAGAAGCACGCACTGCGGTTATTCCCCCTTTTTTGAGTAAGAGCAGGGGCAGAGTGGGGTACTAAAATCCACCGGGAAAATTCTGACCGCACCGGCCCACCCCCTTCTATAATGATAACAACAACTAGCCCCTACATTGCACGACATTTAATGACTCAACATACAAAAGTATAGACAGACTAAACCAATATGAGACACTGTTGACTTTCACCTATGTAATATTGAGTGTAGACAACTGCAACATGCAAGGCAAGTCACTCCCCTACACATCTCTCTCCATGACGGTAACACTTACA
>JAUCMS010000079.1:13495169-13509080 GCA_032357445.1 Enteromius radiatus | reverse complement strand
TGCACGCCAATTTCATTGGCCTTTTGTATAAAGCTCATAGGCAATTGGTCTCTCTGGCGAGTTCCCATATGTAACGTGGAAGTGATTCGACTGAAAGGGTAACACACCAAAACACTTGAAACATGTAGAAAGGATATCCTGTCCTGTTCCTGGAGGGTCACTGGGCTGTTCAAACACCAACTCTTGTGGCCATGTCAACCAAAAAGTTGTTTTTTGTAAAAACAATGTACAACCCTTGATTTAGTGACAAGACATTCAGTACAAAAAAAGACTTTTCTATTGACAGATTTTGCACCTCTGCGTTTTGACATAACATAAGTAATATGTTAATATGACACAACTGCAAAGCAGACAAGGCAATGTAAGTAATTCCTATATATCCAGGTTTGCATCACAGTTGCAAAGTTGTTTTTTTTTGTTTTTTTTGTTAGATGTTTTTTTTTCAGTGTGCATGTATTTATAATTGACAACAAATTTTCTAAAAGTTTTAGTGTATGATTCATTATGCATTAAATTGTGTCACGGCATGATTAAATACATTTGATTAAAACTAAAATAAAAAATGAACACTAAAATAAAAACATTTTTGTCTTCATTATCTCTATATGTCTTTTTTTATGATCTACTCAGGCATAATGTATTATTACCATAACTATTATTAACTTTCTTTGATAAAGTCCTTGAAGGACAAGGCAAAATCTATGAAGCATTATGTGAGAGCAACTGTTTTGTTTTTTGTGTCCTTTGTTACAGTGTAATTGTTCATTTAAGTACTATTAGTAATAGTAATATTATTTAACTAGCGTATGGTAAGGTGAAGGTTAAGATTAGGCTTAGGGTTACTTTCATGTAATTATGCATATTGTTATTATTACATTGTTATTATAAAGGGCACATTAAAATAAATTTTTGAGTTAGAGTACCAGTCCATTTTATGGAATGTGCTATTGCAGTAAGCCATGATTTATGTATTTATTACCAAGCAAAAGTTTTAAAAAGTACAGGTCTTGTCATTTGATCGTACACTGCTCCATGTAAAATAAATTAAATAAAAATGTGCTACTGATATGATATGAGTCCTTATTTAATTATACTTCACTTTAAACCTTTTTTTTTTTTCAAAAGTACCTTCTAACTTTTTAATGAGGGAAAAACCACAGTGTGCACTTTGAAAATTCACCTTTTCATAATGGAAAAGCATCCAACGCTGTTATACTGAAATGAACATTCATTAAAGACGCTGACATTCTTTTCTAAACAGTAATTGTTTCATTTGAGATGTCTGTAAGTTCATGTTGAGCGGTATGTTGTTGTGTCAGACACTGCTCTCTGGGAACAATTAGTGGATTTCAGAAAGCCCAGTTAATTAAGTCTGTTAGTGGGCAGAATGTTGTGGAACTGTGTGTTTTTCAGGTTCAATGAGAACTCAGAGCTTCATCAGGCACACAACCTTTGACCTCCTGCAGTCAAATGCACTTGTTTGTTCCAGAGTTTGACTCCAACTGCAGTTCAGCTTGCATCAGAAATTGAAATGAGGCTTTAAAGCATATTCAGACAGACCCTGTTCCTAAAATAGCTTCCCTCTCTCAATAAACCACACCTCCCTCCTTTTCTCTCTCTCTCCTCTCAATCTCACTGGATGTTAATGTGTTTCAGGAACATGTCTGAACTGCAAAAATTGCATCTGTTCTGTCTTTTAAGGTCTATTTGGCAGTAATTCATGATCAACACATATGCAGGCCAATAGACTTCACATTGAGAGTCAGCATCTGTTGCCATGGCGATTACATCACACAGCTGTAATGCCCTGCATGAGTTATACAGTGAATACATCGACACCCCAAGAGCTTCTCCTCGTAATATATATGATGAACATCATGTACCTTTGAGGGATAACCTCATGAAACCTGTCAAGAATACAATTTTTCACCCAGAAATTTGAAACTACATTGTAATTAAAGAAAATAAAGTCTGTTTTTGAAACATTAGAAATGTCATTATTATAATGTGAGTAAAAAATTATTCAAATAATATGGAAAATGTATTGTTTCATTATTTCAGTTTTATTTATACATTATTTATGGCTTTAATTTATGCATACTATATCTAAAGTAATTTGGGGAAAAATATGTATTATTTAAATTAGATTGTTTAATTTTATATTTTATTCATACATTATGGTAATATATTTGTTGGTTTAATTTATGCTGGCTACCTCTCTCTGTAGAGACACCTTATATATTAAGTGCATCTAAATATTGAATAATATTAATACAATAATGTAAACTGAATTTTATACATATATTTACTATAAAGTTGTGGATCGGTTTAGAGCTTGGTTTAGGCTAACTTTTATGTATTTATGCATAATTTACTGTAATTATTGCAAGTACATGTAACATTTGAAATACATGCATGTACAGAATAAAAACACTGTACAAAATGCTTCATTTTAGTCCATAGCATTTAAATACAGTTTATAAGAGACCTGTGAATTTAAGAAAACATATATTTAAAAATATCTGTGATTGAAAATAAATAAAAAATTTAAATATGGATGTGCGTTACAGCAGTACATACTTTATTAATTTTATTTAATTTTACTTTATTAGTGGGGGAATATACTGTATAATTGTAAAATAATGCAAGAATATAATATAACGTAAAACAATCATAAAATAGAGTTTACTTTCTTCAAACAAAATATAATTTCTCATTGCTTTCTTTTGATTGTAGGGTAAAATGTGACTCGGATGTGTTTTTGTGAAATGTTCTTCTCAGAATAGCAGAAATGAACAATGTTCATTCAGAACTGCTTAGTTATGTATCTGGAGCAGAGACGGTTTGCTATGGGGGCTTGTAATCGCGTAAGCACACAAAAGCAAACAATTCATCTCTCATCTCTAATGACAGAGTTCTCTCAGAAACTGTCAGCCATGTCTGGGAAGTCTCTAGATAGTAAAGCATCCTCTTGGATTAGAACGCTGACTGATTTTAGCCCTGAGCATCATACAGGCAGAAGGACAAGATCGTGCTGTAGTGCATGTCACCCAGAGGTGCTCGGAGCGCCTGATATGTCTCTAATGATGCTGTCACACAAAGCATGGGCTGCACTTGTTATGTTGCATATTAAACCCTAGCGTGAGACCTACAACTCAAGACCAGGCTGTTCCATTCTAAGCCCAAGTGACCCAAAAGCAACACTGACTCATTTCGATGATTCTGGAGGTCACATATAGGGTTGATGCGCGCTGTCGTTTCGTAACAGATCAAGATTTACATGCACTGCCGCCCACTCTGATGTTTGGAGAGATGGTTCATAAATAGCATGCAGGGAATGAGGCACAGTGGCGGTTTGAGCGGCCACTGTCTCTCCGAATTCAGCAGATGGTTAGATCCACTTCTGTCGGATTTGGATGAGGGACCGCAGGGCTGGTGCTGCTCTGGGAATGATCCATGAATATGAGCGTTTGGCTCTGTTGGCTGGGACGGCTAGAGCTGCCGTCACGCATAGACACACACAGTCCACATACATTGCCAGCTGTCTGCTTACAGTAACAATAAGTGAGTGCCAACCAGAGAAATGTTGATAGAGCTCTTTTAAATGGTGTAATATTGCAACATTTTTTGCTTTAATACTTTCAAAACAGGTTATAATTTTAAAGCAGGTCATATTTCGCACCAAAAGATGTTTACAAAAACATAACTGCATCTGATTGGTAAACAATTTTGTAATCGTGCTAAAACTATATTTACGTTTCATAGCAATGTCCCATAATGACATCTATTCATTATACAAGATACCATGGCGTCTTGTTCTTTACTGTTTAAATATTAAATTGCCTAATATTGTGTGTAATATTAGTTTCTGTAATCTGTGTGGGTGATGCTCATATTTCAGATTTCTACAGCAGCTCTTTACTAGTCTTACACACACACACAAATATATTCTATATTCCTCAAAATAAATGCAAATCTGCAAAAACAATAACCAACACTGCTTCACCAAGAAACCTTCATATTAATATATTTATAAATAATGACACAAATACAGGCACAATGTGTGTGTCAATCTCCACAAATTAATTAATTACAAAAAAAAAAAAAAAAGATAAAGCTGTCATGAAACTGTACATATGCATTATACTAATGTTTTCTGACCGTGCCTCCTAAAATGTATTTATGTTTCTATATATTCAACACAATCTTACGACCAATTTGTACGTATTTTACAAGTTGGCAAATTTGTGCTAATTTATCTATATCCCAGTGATGGGTAGGTTAGGGTAATATGTACAATTTAGCAAAAATCGAATGAATTCGTACCAGCGAGGTATACAAATTAGTTTGAATTAGCCACCTCATAAAATATGTACGAATTGCAGTGAGATTGGGCTTATATATTTGTGTCCCCAAGTTTTAATATCATGGTCTCATAACCAATTTTGAGTTTGAATATAAGGAAACATGAAAAAAGACTTAATTATCGGTTTGTGAATCATTGTATGGCTTCAGAAAACTTACAGAGAAATACAGGACATGAGTCATGCTTTATGTTCTTTTTAGAGCTTTTGACCCATTCACTGTTATTGTATGAAAAAGAACAGCGTGAGAAGTCAATGACTCATTAAACATGTTTGTTCTAGTTGACTATCAGTTAAATGTGAGTGTATAGAAGGCATGAGTCACTCTAAAAATCCAACACTGCCAAATTAGTATGAAATGCGCAACACAATAGCAGAGCAAACTTAGAGCTGAGTGAGTTTCCCCAAAGATCTTGACTGAATCTGTAAGGTCTAACAAGCTTCCGTTTATCGTATCGTACACTATATCCTTTTCAGGCTTGTAGCGAGGGAGGGTTAAAGAGTCAAATAAAACATCTTTTAGCAAAATCGCAAAATCAATTAAGTTAAACGCAGTTGTACAAATCTGAGATTTTGGAGACCCATGCTGTACTGAACAGAGATAGAATGAAGAATAGTTTTCCATAAATATCACTAAAAGGGTCTTACATTATCTATAAGTACATTAACTCTGACTCCATCCATTGCCCCATTAGTGCTGCTGGGTCACGCATCGTCATATCATGAAGACGCCATATCACGCAGACCGCTGAGAAATGCAAATCTGTAATCTAATGAGCTCTATTAGTATTCGTAGCCTGTAGAGGTGCCACAATCTAAAGCTCAAACATAAGGGATCTTATTAAACAGATGAGATGTTTGAAATGAAACCATGTGAGATGATATTCACTTTTCCGTCATAATTGGAGTTATTGAATCATAATGAACATCTTGTCGCATTGAAATGCAAATGTATAACGAGATTTCAACAGAAATGAAGAAAAACGTAACATTTATTCAGACCTTTTTTGCGACAACAAATGAACATGTCCATTCGGCATAGGACAAAGTGAGGGCAAAAGTAACTCCATAGCCTTGACACACGTCCCATTTTAAGTGGCGTCTCAGAGGGGCATTCATTACCCAAACAATCTGTCCCTGCTGCTTAACTACTGCTGGCTATTTGCGCTATAACAATTTTCTGCCGTTTCCTGTAAAGGTCACAAACAACATCTGCCACCGAAAACAACGTCCGTCTAGACTGAAATGCCACCGGGGACTTAGAAAAGAAATAAATCGCTGTGATTAACTCTGAATGATTTTAACAGAGTGCTTAGTGAATAAAGTCAACATACTCTCTAGCTTTGAAGTAAACACTATGTAACATTACAGGAGAACAAGTGTCAATGGGTCACCATAGTGACTCAACCTACATTACCACAGTATAGAAACTGCCACTAGCTACTAGCCATTTCATTTTCTTTGTAATATTCTTCTTATTATTATTTTTCTGTGTTACGCTACAAGTCTTTAAAATACCTTTAACAAAAAGAAAATCTGTAGAATGGCAATTGAATTGCCAACTCTGCAGTGAGTCAGAGTCATGGACGTAGGCTAAGTACAGAGCAAGTTCACATATTTTCTAGTCTATATTTGACGTCTTGTGATGCCGTTGTTTTAGGCTTTTTTAAACCAAGATACTTAGTAACAGAGCAGACACTGTCTAGCCGTGTTATTACGCTATTATTACAAATTAAGCTTTTGTCGGATTGCGCCACTCGCGTCCAGTGTAGACATGGTGCGAGTTTTCTAATGGGTTAGGTTATAGCCCTACTTGTTTTAATGAAATATCTGCATTGACTGCATGATCATATCATTGTATTAGGTAACACTTCAGAATAGGGGATCAGAATAATGCATTAGTTAAGCATTAATTAATGGTTAATATGTTCATAATTAAGCATTAGTTGAGCAAAAACACACTTGTAATTAAAGATTAAAATGTTAAGTTAATCATTAATTACTAGTGTGTTTTTGCTCAACTAATGCTTAATTGTGAACATATTAACCATTAATTAATGCTTAACTAATGCATGATTCTGAAGTGTTACCATACCTTCATATATATAATTATTCTAAATGTAACATTCATGACATTACAGCCATTGAGAGACTAGATGGAATATTTATACTTAAAATTAATTTGTGACAGTATATAACCTTCTAAAAATAATCTACAGAAAGAAAGGAACGAAGGAACAAAGAAAGAGGGGTTAGGGGCTGTCGAATATCCACATAAAATACATCTGTAAGTGTTATAGGCAAAGTAATGATGCCTTATTTTCTTATATTTTTAATGGTTAGGATTTTACAATAAGATTTTATAGTTAAAATGCATTTAATGCACTGTTAACTTGTAAAATATGGAACATTAACAGAGGTTAACAAATGCTGTACAACTGCATTGCTTATTGTTTGTTCGTGCATTATGTTAAAAATTAGACCTTATTGTAAAGCGTTGCCACTTTATTTTTAAAGTTGGGTTTTATGGGCGTAATCTTCTAGGAAATGGAAGAAAGTATCCTGTCTTCCCAGGATGTCTAGGTCACACATCATCACACGTCAGTGTCTGCTCTGCGTCCATTAATCACTGCAGTTTGACTTGTGTGAGCGCTGTTAGCTTAGCCACATTAAACACAGAGATTTAAAAAAACGTCCCTTGGGATGACTTAAACAAAAACCTGCTGACAAAAGGACATTTTACAAGGTAACTAAATGAATCAAAAAATCCATACTTCGTGACCCCCGATCCTTTCAATACTTTCTCGCATTTATTACAGGCAGGATCAAGTGGTGCTCTTTTAGATGAGAACATCCATATTCATCTTTAATTATACATTGACAGCTAGTGATGACGGCATGTTTTACAATAACAAGAGCACAAGAGGTTTGATTATTCAAATTGTGCATAGAGCTACAGACAAGGGAGTTGCCTTTACACTTGTTGAGTTACAGTAAGAAATAAAATTAAAAAAAAAATTAAATATAGGCCCGTACACAGTACTGTGCAAAATTTTGGTCAGTACAATTTAGTTTTGGTTTTTTGTTTTTTGCCCATCAAGCCTGCATTTATTTGATCAAAAAACACAGTAAAAACAATTAAATTGTGAAATATTATAACAATTTAAAATACAGATTTTCATTTCAATACACTTTAGAACATAATTTACTCATGTGCTGGCAAAGCTTAATTTTCATTAGACATTACATGATTCTTCAGAAATCATGGCAATATACTGAAAAAAAGTGCTATTCAGTACTATACATTCATATATCAGATGTAATATACAAAATACTGAATTAATAAATAATAAGTAATGGAAAGAAATAAGTAATGGAGATGGCGACCATCCATGATTTTAATGTAAAAGAATGTAATATGCAAAGAAAACTTAATTTGGTGCATCAAATGAAAAATACCCAAACTAAGCACTTGATTCAGGTCACCGGTTAACAAGCTTCTATTTTAGAGGCATTTCTAGAATAGACGTTAAACCATTGGCTTGAATGGTGTATTAACCTCAGGACATTAACCTTCTGAACTGTTGCCCTTTTACTGAAATAACTGCCAACTTCTGCAGTTCCACCAGATCTACAGCATTGCGTGCAACACTGTTAATGATGCTCGCAGTACATAATCCAAACCATAATCCTCAGGTGGCCATCAAGGAAACTGTACAGATACATCACAGGCAGGCATAGAACCAGCTGCACATCTTGAAATGTGGGCGATGGATTATTTGCACGTTATATCTCTGGGTTCTCCCCAGACACCTATTTTCAACCCACACGCTTTCCTCTTAAAATGCAACGCTCCTCACTAAAACAGGATTAATATTAATCATTTCTGCTAACGAGGCAGGGCGAATAATGAAGGCCAAAAGGCGCTGTGATTCACCGCAAGGGTTTTTTTTGTAAGCAGAAGAGAAGCCACAGCCGTGTCACACAGATGTCATAGCGGGCAAAACAGGGCAATCTGATGAAACATGGAGGAAACAGCCAGGCAGACCTAACCAAATGTTCTTAGGAGAACAACAAATAGCAGATGCAGGGAAGCTTTGATAGTTATTGCACCATGTCGCTTCCTGTTTTCGAAAGCGGGAGGCTGGAAGGAGCGCTCTACCTGAGCAACAATTTAAACCAAATTTTAACGTTTCTGTGAAAGAGTGGGGTTTCCTAGAAACATTTGCTAGATGTGTGATATGCTCTCCAGTCTCCAGAGACCACTTTTGCAGTATGTGGTTGCTCAGATTTTCTTAATGGCCCACTGCTATGCAATTTTCATAGTGCTGCTAAAATGTTCAGAGTGGTTTTTAGCCTTGAAGTCGATGCAATGGTCAGCAGAGGAGGGCAGCAGTGAAGTGCATTTACTTAAAAACTGTACTTAAGTACAATTCTCGAGTATCTGTTTTTTACTTGAGTTTTATTTTTTCTGGAAACTTACGACTTTAACTTCACTACATTTGAAACACAGACATTGTATTTTTCACTCGCTACATTTCTACCAAGATCCTCAAAGTAGAAAGTAAAATTTTCATATTAATGTGCCAAATGAAATGACATCGCGTTTTGCAGCATTTTCAAAACGGAATCTCCAATGAGTTGTGTTAAAAATGTATATGAAAAATCCACAGATGAGCTATAAGCAAGTATACAACTGTACATCAGAATAGACCAATGCTATCTCATGACCAATTTGTACGTATTTTACAAGTTAGCTAATTCGTACAACCTCACTCATACGATTTTGTACGATTTGTCTAAACCTCTAGGTTTAGGGGTTGGGTTAAGTGTAGGTCATTCATACAAAACCATATAAATTCTTAATTTGCAACTCTTTAAATATGTATGATTTACAGTACAGTAGCAAAAAACTTTAAGAATTTGCAAGAATGAGGTTGTACGAATGAATACGAATTAGTTCCCTTGTTAAATACGTACAAATTGGTCATTAGAGCAATATAACTAAAATGTCCCAATCCCAGAACAGAATAATTATATCAGTAGAATTGTCCATGTGACAGTGGTTCAACTGTAATTTTATGAAGAATTGACAACAAAAATATCTTAATTTATGTTATGAAGCTGAACAAAGGTCTTACTGGTTTGGAACGACATGAGGGTGAGAAATTAATGAAAGCATTTTTGGTTGAACTAACCCTTCCTTTTACAAATTATGCACTATGGTAAAAGTGTCTTGAGATCAGGAAATCACACAAAAATGAATTGTCTTTATTAATTGATCACTTACCATTGTAATTATAACTTGTGTGAAAGAAAGAATAGTTATGGGTGATTTATTACCTTGGGTGTTCATATCAGCTGGAAACTAAAGTGAAATGTACTGGATATAGGAAAGTTTTTGGACTAAAAGGCATGTTTTTCCAACAAACCTAGACTGGCAAATAGCCTGCCTTGTTGGAAAAGGCTATTTACGCTAACTCTGCCCACCATTGTCAGGTTCAGCCAGACAAAATTAATCAAGCCGGTATCTGGGACAGTGCATGGATAGTAAGGACAGTAGATTTAAAATTTGATGCAACTGACCCATCTGTCTTTCTTTTTTTTTTTTTTTTTTCAACATAATCAAGGTCGTCAGAATTACTAGAAAGCTGTAGTCAGGTGAGTTTGATCAGGGCTGGAGCTAAACTCTACAGAAAGTGGATCTCGAGGGCCAAAGTTCCCACATCTGATATAAGGGTTGGTAAATAAAAGTAATTGCATTGATTTATTATATATAGAATTCTTTAGATTATGAAGTTATCAGTGTGTTTGTCTCCCAATGTGTATGAGCAATAATAATGGTGATACCATTCAGACCATGCACATATACAAAAGGCAATTATGCTCTGACGTAAAATGTACTCAAGCTCCTGTGTCTCAATCACAGAACACGTCAGCATTCAGAGGATTCTGCCGCAGTCTGCTGAGTAACAGATATATGACCAGCGCTGATAGAGGACACATAGTCCAAGGACGGGCCTGTTGAAATTGATTCAGAGTGGAATGTCAGCATTTGTCTCTGTGAGTCTGTCCTGCTCAATCATTTCTATGAAAACAACCTTCAGAGGCTATATATGTATTTGATCTCACAGACTTAAGAGCAACGACCATTAGAAACAATAATCTGATGCTCTCGGTCTGGGCATGACTGAAGGTCAGCATAAAAAGCTAAGTGAGTTCATGCTACTACTATTGAAGGGACTGATCACAAGATACAACTGCAATCAAACCCACAGAGATGTAATTGTGAGATATAAACTCGCAATTGCAAGGTATAAAGTTACAATTGGGAGATATAAAGTCAGAATTGCGAGATATAAATTCAGAATTGCGAGATACAAAGTCAGAATTGTGAGATACAAATTCAGAATTGCGAGATATAAAGTCAGAATTGCGAGATACAAATTCAGAATTGCGAAATACAATGTCAGAATTGCGAGATATAAAAGTCAGAATTGCGAGATATAAAAGTTAGAATTGCGAGATATAAAGTCAGAATTGCGAGATATAAAAGTTAGAATTGCGAGATATAAAAGTTAGAATTGCGAGATATAAAAGTTAGAATTGCGAGATATAAAGTCAGAATTGTGAGGTAATGTCAGAATTGTGAGATATAAAAGTCAGAATTGCGAGATACAAATTCAGAATTGTGAGATATAAAAGTCAGAATTGTGAGATATAAAAGTCAGAATTGTGAGATATAAAGTCAGAATTGCGAGATATAAAGTCAGAATTGAGAGATTTATTTTTATTTTTTTTAGTCAGTGGCGGAAACGGGCTTCCATAAACCTAAGATATGTACACTTAAGGAATATATTCCATTTCTGATTTACTATGGTTATTCTTTGGCTTTGGAACTCTTGGACAAGTTAAGCATTAAGGAACATCCAGCTAAACTTCACTGGAAAAAAAGATCCATTGTCAATGGTCAGTACAGCACAGTTTACAAACAAGTCACTTTTAAACAAAACAGGTTTCTGTTGGTAAACACAGTAAACGACCAACTCAATAAAGTTACAAAAACTGTGTGGAATTCTTTCACCCTAATGCACAATTCAAACCTACGCTCATTGGAAAACATTTATATATATATAAATGTATATATATTTATATATAGATATTCATATCAGATGAATTGTACAAAACAAGCCATGGAGGTCCCCCCCTAAACGTGACCCCTATGAAGATTAAGCAGATTGTACAAAACTATACAAATTCTTACAAATTAATCACCAATTACACATTATGCATTGCAATATTTTTGTGAAAATCTTGATTTGCCAAGTAAAATTTTTCCAGCTTGTTTGCAGCAAACATTAGCACTGCATTTTTTTAGAAACAGCTTCATTTTACACAACAGTGACATAAAACTCATTATACCACATTATACAATCAGCATACAGTCTATTACCACCTACAAAACTAAAAGCACTGATGCAAATCCATCAGATCTGAAAAGCAGACACGAGGTGAATTAGATGCGGAATCAAAGCATATGGGTATTTGTTATCATCCTTTTCATTTTCAGAGCTGTAATATGTGCGGTATTGTAGATGGCTTTTACATGGCTGTCACTGGGTGGTAAGAAATCATCTGTAATCACATTTGCTGGTGTATTTGTGTTTTCCATGGGCAGTCTAGCTCCATAGCTTTTAGGAATAAGCTAGTATAATGAGAAAAAGAGCAACATGACCTTAACCAGTATAGCAGTACATAAAAGAGAACAGTTTTTAGGTTTTGCGAGATGTACATGAATTGCATCTCTCACTTATTGAAAAGCTATGAAACCTTCACTGCAACATTTTAATATATATATATATTTTTTTTATCATACTTTTTAGCTTCTTTCAAGCTAAAAATATCTAAAATGTAATGATGGCATAACTACTTTTTCTTATTAATTTTACAGTTTAAATTCATACTGTACAACTGTGTGAGGTCAGGAAATGCAAAAAAAGAAAGAAAAATACATTAACACTTTATTTTACGGTTAGTTGCTTATTAGCATGCATATTACTAGAATATTCGCCATTTATTAGTTTTAATTAAGCAAATATTAATGCCTTATTCTACATCCCTAATCCTACCCAGTACTTAACCTATCTGTAACAACTATATTACTAACTATTAATAAGCAGCGGATAGTCTAATTAATAGTTACCTATTCTAAAGCGTTACCAAATGCACTTTATACTGTGCCATGTGATAAAGCTACATACTAGACTTGTTGGCTCAATAAACATATACTGTACAATTTACATTTAAAATCAATATGTTCTGATTGTCTGTGATTGTGCTACATCATTCACTGTTGACAAATTGTTCATTGCTAAGCCACTTCCCTTCATAAGATGCAACTGTACATGCAATTTGCAGTTGTTTTTGCAAAATGAGCAACAAATAACAAACAGCGTGTCACAGGTGCTGCCCATAAAGCTTATCAGACTCAGAACATTAGCTTAATAATGATAATACAATGTAAATTCACAAACGCATGTGGATTCATCTCGGCATTCGTTCTGCGTTGATAAACTCCATATCCCATCTCTCTCTCTCACAGGTTCTCATTTTATGGCACCTCTCAGATGCAGGCGCCGTGGTGATTTGAATGTGTTTTTAATTCATGTGAATGGCCTGGCAGAGCTGCTGCGGGCCGTTAATTACCTGCCACTGTGAACATCAGTCAGTCTAATGAGAGGAACTCCCGCCCTGCATGCAGCTCGCATATTAAGACTCTAATCAGCAAACCTGCAGCAAGCGGCCACAGGGACCTGACTGCTTCCTACCCCATATAAAAACACAGTAAAAATGATAGGAATTTTGAAAACATGGGGTTGAAACGGCTTTAATGAGGGTACAGCGTGGATCTGAGATTTTTAAGGGTGAGACAAGGTAATGCCAGTCTGATAGGATGGACTGATTTAAGTTCATTTTCTGCAATCGGTTGTATCCTTTCATATTTTCTTTCTCCTCACATAATTCCAATTGATATTCCATGTTTTTGTTTTTATTTTCAATTCACAAGTAGGTGTACTGCATCTATATTAGTACAATTAAAATAGGCACCGCCTCTGAACAATATAAACGCACGGTATTTATTGCAAAAAATAAGTATAAACAAGCAGAATAAATACATTACAAACAAGTCGTGTCAAATTCCAAGTCTTCTGAAGCCATACAAAGTCTTTATGCGAAGAAGAGAGTAAAACACAAGGTTTTAATCACTAATCGCTTACTTAATCTCATTTAGAAAACATACTCCCGTCCTGTAGCATGACGCAATCTGTCACAACCATAGACTGTAAAAAAAAATGGACGTAGTGTCCGTGACATCACTCGTAGGTTTCTGAAGAGCGTTTTTGAAACCTAAAGTGGGCGGAGCCGACCGCCGCCATCTTGGCAACGCGTCACCGCACGTCACTCCCGGATGATCCAAAATGGGCAATGAGGCGGAACTGAGGTGCCTGGTTGCTGAAACCACGCCCGCCTACCTCGTCGACGTATT
>JAUCMS010000079.1:13475322-13493183 GCA_032357445.1 Enteromius radiatus | reverse complement strand
AGTAATATATTTCTGGCACAATGTCTAATCCGAACTTTTATTTTGACGGGTTGCCGTGAATACCTTAACATTTCTGTTTGTATATGATATGCTGGTTTGATCAAGTGAAACAGTAAAATGCACGTGAAGTGACTCTCAGAGCAGATGTCGTTTATGTATTATGTCCTCATTGAGATGGCAGATGCTAAAATCACCGCGAGCTTGTAGTAAACAAAACCGCGCGTCTCTGCGGCTGCCATTCATTTAACAACACAGAGCACGCTCAGAACATACAGGATTCATTTTTGAATCGACTTTTGCGACTTTCTATTTACAGATGCTAGTTCATATATCAAACTTAATAACGGGATGTTATTCAAGAGAACTTTGTCTCGATGGGCTTTTGCACGTTGTGCTTTTGAGCACCGCTGTCATATTTTAGGTCACACATTGTGTTTGCCTATATATCATTTGTCTCTGTTAATATCATTGTTCAACTGTGGCGTGAGTCACGTGTATGCGCACATATGAGTAGGATAAACTTTTCATTCGATTCGAAAAAAAATGTGCATAAACTACGATGGATACACATTTACAGAATATGCGCATCGGAAATGTGAATTCGTTATTAGACTTGATAACTTGGCTAGCAGAAAAGCGATCTCGTTCACACACTATATGTTGTAATGGTCAGTCTAAAATGGATACGCATAGTCTGTCATTTAAGTATTTCTGTATAATAACTGTCTTACACGACTACGTTCCCAAACAGCAGCATCTGCTTTCCAAAGCATTGACCACATTTATTGCGTTTCATCAGCTCGCTCTGAGGCGCAAGTAATTTGCCTGTATCATTTATGAAAATTATCATATTCAGGTGCCTTCTCCTATATTATAAGTGATATTTAGTGCAACAGTTTACCAGTTATTGTTCTTTTTGGATGGAAACCATTTTATTAGCACCTGTTATGCAATATTCCAACCAGTTTTGCACATAAGATTAATTTGAATAGATGGATACATAACCAACTATTAAGGTCCAATTAACAAACCATTAATTCCTAATGCTGCTTATTAATATTTATTAAGGTAGTTATTGGGTAGGATTAGGGAAGCAGAATTTGGTATTGCAGAATGTGTGGATAAGTACTAATAAACAGCCAATATGTTATAAACAGGCATGCTAATATGCAACATGTTTATAGTGAGAATTGGTCCTATTTTAAAGTGGTACCTTTAATCCTACCCTCTATACCTAAACTTAACTAGTATGTTAGTAATAAGCAACTAGTTGATGGAGAGACATGAAACAAACCACACATTAAACAAGTCAACAGATTATAACCATATATATAGTATTTATTTACACATTTTTCTATTTACATCTCTTTGAAAACAATTCTGTACACAGCTATTTAATTCAAGAACATGTTCGAAGATTTCACTCACACCTCTTTTAAAATCCATTCGGATGTTTCTGTAGTTTGAAGTCAAGAAACTAAGCCAAGAAGCTTGGTGTCCAGAAAAATCTCCCAGCACCCCAAGTAGCTTGTACTGTAACTCCATGTTGTCCAGGCACTGAATGTCAGTTACAGTAAATTCTTTCAATTCTATGGCCCATCAAACAGCCGAAGGAGAGCAATAGAGCTGCTGAATTTATGTAGGAGTAAATGTTGTCAAGGCAAATGTTCTGCTTTGCCACATCTTAAATGATCATGAACGTAAAATAAGTATCTGTGATGTCATCAATCTCTAGAGTTAGGCACAACTTAACAGGCTCATGTAAACAGTATATAAAAAAAGAAGAAAGAATTTAAAAAAGCGGATTCATAGAATATATCTTGTACAAAAAGGAGGAAAAATAGACTTATCAAGTGCAGTTTCACTTATATTTAGTTGTAAGAACTGGCACACAAATTAAAAAGCCCGATGACATGATTGAAGCAGCGCACAGTTCAAATACTGTCGGAAGCCGAGATCCCCAAACACGTCTATTAATGACAGCATTGTAAAGTCAGTACGGATTATTATATCAATATCAAAATGGGACGTCAAAATGACAGGGCCATGAGCAAGTGGAAAAGCAAAAATTGAATGAGTTCTTCAGCTTGCATCTCCAGCTGCCTTCATTTCACAGAACCTGTGCCTCGCAAAACTCAAAACAGCCAAAATAAGGCAAATTTTATTGACTCCACTGCAAAGCCTCATGGGCACTCTTCACATACAGAGACAAAATTAACACCCTATAAATCCTGGCTGCTTCCTGAGGTAGACCAAGGTTAGAATAAGCGTTGTTTAAGCCAAACGACCTTACTGCGAATGTTTATAAACCATGTTTTTTTTTTTAAATGACGTCTTATTATTGCCATGAATCAATTGGGCCAGCATCCATCCTGCTGTTGCTGTTACTTCCGAGAATCTTGTTGTCTAAATTTGACTTTTCTGAAAGCTCAGTGAATGGGGGAAAAAAAAAAAAAAAAATCTTGGTAAAGGTTGTGATTAAAAGAAGAAAAGCCTACAAAAACAAAGATTAAATTAATGTATTTCAAGAGAGCATGATTTTGACATCTGGGTGATTCATGGCGTTCGGAGTGCTCATATTAGTAGAAATGCGGAAAAATTCCAGGAACAGCTGCAAACCATATTCCCATCTCCATAAAAATGTCACGTTTCAGTTCAATATCATTACACAGACAGTTGCACCTCCGAGGTCAGTAGGGCTCGTCATATTCAGTGATTGTGCGGGGCGAAGCCTCATCTTTTGTAATGGTTAGGAGCGTCGGCAAAGGCAAACTTCAGCCGGTAAGCTTCAGCTAGGAGAACGCTAACTTCCTCATTTCCCCAGTGCATTGTGGGTAGATTCTGGAGCAGAATCATCAGACCCTGTGGAGAATAAAGAGATTTTGTTAAAAAAGGATTGTATGCACAAACACAACTTAGAAGGGAACACAAAAAATAAAAATCAACAAATGCTGCAAACTATAACTTATTAATTATGTTTCTAGTCACAGTTTTAAATATAAACATTTATAAAAAGGAGATGCCATGACTTAAAGAGCATATATAATTAGCAAAATTATCCTTTCTACAGTTCAACTTCCCAGCTAACTATCAAGGTCACTGATGATATGGCCATTGAAAAGGTTTTCTGAGGTAAACATTACATGACCCGGAATGTATTGTTTACAAGCTGTTGTACGGATGTCTTTCTGGAATTAAAACACTGACTGTGTGTAACATGAGGCACGAAACATTTCTGTAAGTTGGACTGCTTTTTATAAACACCTTCTGATGTCCATTTATGTTATTTATTTTTGCATTAAAAAGAGGAAGAGATAATCAGGCTTAAACTCAGGCAGTCACAGTAATCAGACATGCCATATTAAAGTCTGCCCAAATGGTATTTACTGTTTGAATTTCTCACAAAACTGACACAATTTGAAAGCTCAGATCTGTTTAACAACCAAACAACTCAGCTCAGACCCAATCCTAATCAAACACACTTGAACAAACTATTCAAGGACTCCAAGATTACTACAAAGCTACAGAAATGTGAGTTTGAACTAATTTCTCCAGGAAAGTGGATATCGAGGGATAGATTTGCCCAGTCCTGTTTTTGAATTAGGTACACTGATCAGATGCTCTTCTTTGAGATGTATGAATGCTTTAAGGTCATGTCCACCTATCAGAAAGTTTTAGTGATCTGAAGTTCCTTTAGAACAGGGGTGGGTAAACTTTTGTCCTTAAAGTCTACTTTCCTGTAAAGTTTAGCTCCGGACCTGATCAAAATACACCAGAAGCAGCTAACCAAGGTCTTAAAGACTGCATTTCTTAGTCACATGTGAGCAGTTTAAGGTCACACTCACCAATTAGACGAGGGGGTTTCCAAACCTACAAGGCCAGTGTTCTGCAGAGTTTAGCCCAAAATACTTCAAACAATGTTTGTTTTCATTTTTTATTTAAGGGTGAAAAGAAGTTCAACCATGCTGAGAGACGGTATACCATTTTCGAACATTCCAAAACCCCCATGTTGCTAAAGGCGGGGTTGTAGATTCATGCAGGTTAAGAAGAAAAAGAAGAAGGTGGAGTTCCAGAACATACCCAGCAATTGCTTAAAGGTGTTCATCCTTCAAATTCGTTTGAAGCATACCAGGGCCTTAATGTGCATCTGCCTGGAAGTTTCTAGCATGCCTAGTAACACCTTGATTAGCTGGTTCAAATGTTCAATTAGAATAGGAGCTAAACTCTGCAGGACAACAGCCCTCCAGGACTGACTCTGGAGACCCTGAATTAGCCTTTTCATATCGACTTGAATATGTCAAAAAACACTAGCATCAACTAGCGAGTAAATTTGCAAAAGGGCCATAATCGGCTAGTTGGCTGATGGAAGACATCTAGGCATCCTAATAAACATACATGGAGGAAGTGTTCTCTAGGTAAACCACATGCTTTCACTTTTCTAGAAAGAGTACTTGGTTTTCAGCAGACAAGAGAAGGCATCACTGCACAGAGTTGTTTATTTCTTTTTTTTTTTCTTCGGCAGGGTCAAGCCATGCTATCACAAAGCACCACCGTACCTCTCTAAATTATTATAACTTTCAATCACAGATTCTTCAACTGCTCAATCTTAAGTGTAGGGTGAAGAGAGCGAGCTGCCTGTCAAGCTGTGTGTTTCTCTTCTTGCTCGGCGCGGTCAGGACCTCGGCGGTGGAAGCCTATTTCTCTTAGGTATAGAAGGCCAAGTCTAATTCACTCAAGGCAGCGTCAGGCGGCTCCAGCAGGCCTCCGAGTCAATGACTGCATTAGAGCGGCTTAGAGCCTCAATCTCCCAGCCTAATTCACCTATCCTGCTGGTCCTGATGAAGGAGAATGAGAACACTTAATACTCCATCACAGCGGGGTACAAGGGGGATGGATGGAGGTGAGAGAGCTAAAAGAGAAGGCTACAGGAAAAAAAGCAATAAAGTATCTTATAATAAAGCGAACGTCAAAGTTTTGACAGTTATTTAAACTACATCTTCAGTTGATTATTCCTTCAAGAACCTAACGCACCTAAAACCGCCATTCCCTTCACATTTGGGATCAGTGTAATGGATGAAAGCTGAATCTGACATGTCTGATACGGCGCGCACGCTGCACAAAAAAGCTCCAGTTGTCTGTTTAGATACAACGGTTCCAGAAATTCAAGCCGCAACACATTAAGGCCCAAATACATCTGTGAAAAAAGCTAAGTGCGTGAAGAAGATTGCTTCTAGCTAGACAGGCTTGATTTCCCACGTCACTGCATACTGGAACACCGATAGAACACAATTTGTAAGCCGATGCAAATGAGCGTTGCTTTCTCAGTGTTGTCGCATGGGGCACTAGGTGAGAAATTAAACTAAACATTCTTCTTTAGTTCCGTTTTGAGCACAGACAATTAGACTAAGATTAAAAAGCAGATAAAAGCAGAGTAATAACAATATTGTTTGCGCAACAAAAGTGTTGATTAGGCTTTCATTTACCCTTCGTATGTATGATTCAAAGCCTATGTAAATAAAATGAGTACATCGTTCCCTGTGCAATTCCGTAGGCGCATAATTGAGGCATTTTATTAAATGCTATGAGTTGAGGGACAACACCAAAAGAAATCTTTATGAGAGTATTTAATATGAGCGTTAAAATGGACAGCTGTATGATTTTGCAGGCAAGATTTTAAGATGCTGTATGCTGAGATCTCCTGCATACTGTACATAACATTTATGTACTGAATAATTGTTTTAGGGTATCTGATTATTTTAAGTACTTGAGCACAGTATAAAATTCTATACGGATACCGCTATAGTCGTCGACTATATTTAAAATGAATCCATCCATGTAATAGTCAAATCAAATACTAATCAACACAGCCATCTCGGTCTAATTTTTTTTCTCGACAAATAACTATATTAGAGGTAATTACTTAGTAATGAGCCTAGCCACATAATTGGAAATAAATGAGTGATATAAAGGATACACAGCCAATGTGATTGATCGGGGACTGTTCATTTTCATAGCATTTAGGGACTTTGTCTCTAGAGTATGTAAACAAACATCAATGTTAGAAGTGCAGGATATTAGAAGGACATTTCTAATCCCTTAGGCTTGAACTGCTTCAAAGGCAGGGGAATGTTTTATTATAAAGAATGTTTATTCACATAAGAAATTGTACATTAATACATTAAATTGTCAGCTCTAGTAATATAAGATTTGTATCATACTACATATAACACACATAGCCTAGCCTGAGGATTCTGTCATCTCAGAGTAAGAAGTCGTGAAGTCGTGATGTGCCAAAAAATGTGATTCCAGAAGCAATGCTACAGGGAATGACTTTGATAGCCAAGTAAAGTGCTTAATGTTATACAACTACACTCAAAAATGTATTTAAATCAGCTGAAGAGTTTTGAAGTTGTTGTAACAGACCGAACGTTTCCTTACTCAACCTCCAAAAGTATGTCGCACTCCATCAAGTAAAAACAGATGAAATCTTTAGTTAAATGTCAACAGACCCTTCATAAGTTTGGATTTATGTCCACTACTTTTTGTGAAGTAGCCATGTTCTCCTTTAATTCAAGTAGAGTGTTTGATGAACAAGTGATATGATAGTGAATAAAATCCCTGTAGGTCATTATAAGATTGTGTAGGTGTTATTCCAAAAGCTTTGCTCTTTGAAGAGCAATCTTTTCCCACCCGATGAGTATCTGAACACTGTTTTTTGAGAAAGAGACCTGCCTTAAGATGTCATTTGAAGATTTGAATACAGTGCAAACCTTGCTACATCACTGATGTGCATGCAAAACAGTTTGCAGCTATACTTAAAACAAACCCATCCTTGTAATAGCCAAATCTCCTAATCAACACGGTCATCACAGCCTAGTTTTCGACAAATAACTAGATTAGGACACTAATTACTTGTAATGAGCCAAGCCGAATAATTGGATATAAATGAAGTATCTAATGATCTACACAGCCAACTAACATAATTGATGCAGGACTGTTAATTTTTGTTGCATTTGGGGACTTTTTCTCTGGAGCATGTAGACGGATGGCACACTGTTAGTTTTGAGATGCAATAACAACATTGCCAATAGCCATCATTACGGTCGATATGAAATGGATTTCACAACCCATTTTTTTTTTCCATGATGTGATTTATTTGTAAATGTAACATAGTATTCAAACTTAGAAATTCATGGTAGAAGTGAAATAACAATCATTTATATAGAAAACTGTTTTTGTGTAGGTTTGATAGATAATAAATGACCAAAACTAAAATGCATTTATAACAATGGTTCATAGCATTAACCATTTTTAAATGATTGTGTGTACACTCCAAAAAAAGATTCATTGGATGAAATCAATTTAATTGAAGGCAGGATTTCCATCCAATAAATATGTGTAGCCCCAAAAAATAATAAAATAAATTAATGCGATTAAATTTAATTGAGTTGGGTCAATTTTATGCTTGTTGAACTCAAAGTAAAACATTTAACTGAAAAATAAATTAATAGGAAGACATCCTTCTACACTCGAGAAAAAAAAATAGAGATATGTTTGATTTACTTAACTTTAGGCATTAGCCAACTTGTTATGCATAACTTAAGATGGTTTTGATACATCCACTGCATGCCCAAAGTATTATTATTATTATTATGTCCCTAAGCACATGCTCTACACTTTACCACAATAGTAACCCCCAAAAACACTAACATAGCAGAAAGTCTTTTAAATACAAATATAAAATAGCATTAAACATTTACAAGTCTCCCAGTTTTATCATCTTAATAAAACTGCATAAAATAACATTTTATTTCAAGATTTACTATCCTTATCCTGCCCTGTGCAATGCATGATGGGAAGGGGAAATCCACTTCCTAGTTACAGAATTAAAAAAAATTTGTGTTCTTTCAAAATGAAAATATTGCGTTGAAACAAAACAAAACAGTTTCAAGTCAGTTTAACACAATGCAGTTGTTTAAAATAGGGAATCAAACATAATTGTGTTAAATTAAATTTTTTCTTTTAATCAACTGAACAGTGTTGGTGAATAATTTTTTTGAGTGTATATTCGTACATATTTTATGAGGTGGCTAATTCGTACAAATTTGTACGACCTCACTCTTTTTGATAAATCGTACGTATTTTACGAGTTGCCAATTTGTATGAATTTGTACGAATGACCTCCATCTAAGCCCTAAGCCTACCCGTCACTGGGGTTTAGACAAATCGCACAAAATCGTAGAGTGAAGTCGTATACGAATTTGTACAAATTAGCATGATTTTGCCACCTCGTACAAATTGGATGCAAGACTGTGTTAGTTGTACAGTCGATTGATAACCACTGTATCAGTTATTGGAGAATAATATTATATCAACAATAAGCCGCTGCTATTGGATAATTTCCAAATGTGTGCATTCCATTTTAAATTAATTTCATTGGGGGTGTAAGCTATACATCAAGTTATAATTTCTATGGAAAGATGACACGCACCAGACCAGATTGCATAAAATGCTAAGGCTAGTCTTAATTTGGTCATCTGTTTCTTTTTTTCCTTAAAACCTATATACAGTATATTCAAGGTGTTCTTAAAATTTAACCTGAAACATCTGCCTTGATACAGTTACATTACAAAAAACAACTAGAAACATAGATTCATCTAATCTGAATCTGAAAACAAGACTCGTTATCTATTGCTAGTTGATCAGACTAGTTCTAAAGACACAATATTAACATAGATGCCAAGTTTATGCAACTGGCTTTAGAAAACCGACGTATAGTATTAAGGAAATCAGTTTATCATACTGACAAAATTACTGACAACACTATAAGGATAACATTTTGAAATCGTGCATGGTTCTGCTTTCAAAATGGAACAGAATATTTATGCTGCAGTCTGCTGACGCTTACCTAGTTAGACATGCTGTAGATTCAGCCTCATCTAAAGTGACTTATATTGCATTTCCAACAGGAACA
Organism: Enteromius radiatus; assembly: GCA_032357445.1. Taxonomy (NCBI): domain Eukaryota; kingdom Metazoa; phylum Chordata; class Actinopteri; order Cypriniformes; family Cyprinidae; genus Enteromius; species Enteromius radiatus. Next base: position 13,484,209 of record JAUCMS010000079.1, on the reverse strand, counting down.
GTCCCTCTGGAGCACCCTGGGGTTAAGTGCCTTGCCCCAGGGCTCAGCGATAATGGTGAATCCTAGTAATTCTCCAGGTTAACGAACAGTCCCTTTCCATTACTAGGCCAGATCTTCCATCACAAAGCCAACGCCAACACCGCCTATGTCACCACTCCCAAGTTGTCTCATATGCATATATTAGATTGCAGTTTGACAGCAATAAACTGGGACAGACTTTAATCAAGTCACACTACGCAACTGGACATCAATAATAAATAACGTAAAGCACCAAAAGCGACGAACGTAGACTGTACAGTAAAGGTTGGCCTAATCAAAAACATGGCTAACAGCCTAGTTAAATCAGCAACGTGAAGTAAATGATGAAAATATCAAGAAAAGATAACGACTTTGAGGATTTTCTTCAGAGGCTCCATTTATCTGGATGCACCCCGAGGCCTTTTGATTGTTCTCTTCTGTTTCATCTTATCTTCGGTGATGATAGAATTGTGTTTGCTAACTGACATGAAGGATACCGCATGATTGTTCTCTAACCTAACAGCATTCAAGTCGAACAGATAATCAGAGACAAAGAGTTGCAATCACGGGTATTCTGGACCGGCACCATAATGACGCCTTATATTGCCTGCTGTTGGCAAACAGCTTTGGCATAGCGGAGACCGATTACTACATACACGACACTGGTGAAGGAATGTTTGCCACCAGGGATTATGCCGAACGGAGACTTTTAGCCCCTCATCTTCTCGCTGAGCCCTCCTGAATTTGTACGAATCGATCAGGGGCTCAAGAACAGCGATGCAGTCACTCCATCAAACGGCAAAGTCGCAGCTCTGCAGATTCTGAGCGTTTGATCTCCGTGTTTAAAACACTCGTGAGACTAACCGGTAGAGAGGTGGTGATTGATTGCGAGGAACTTTATAAACAGCTTTGTTTATCAAGGCTTCTGCAAGACGGAGAAGCGATAGGTTGAGTCTCGGCATTCGGGTGCACGGGGGAAGGAGCAGAGCTGTAATTACTTCCAGGATATTAAGTCCTCCATGCTTTTCCTTGTCTCTTTTTCGGATAAATTGTCCCTGCCTCTCGTTGAGCGAGCTTCCTGCGACAACAGTGACACTCTATCATTAAACTGTATTAAAGCACATTTACAGGCAGGAGGGTTGCTCTTCATTCGGGACCTGCACGTATGACGATTAATCATTACCGGTGGGTCTCCTCCAGAAGCTCTAGTGTGGACAAAATTACAAGTTCTCTGATGAATGTGCTAGGTTTTCGATTAATCAGGAGGAGTTCATTTCACCTAATCCTTCAACGCAACCGTCCTAATAGAGTCAACACTATAACTCAGTAACTACTGTAGATGGCGAGGAAAATATAAAAATTGCATGCAAATTCCCCACTGACTAAATGTAATCTTACACTCTACAAAACAACTAATAATGAACTTGCTGAGACCCCCAAGAGGGATCAAGATATGACAGACACTTTGAATTCATTTTAAGTGAAAGCAGGCCCTTAACAAAATGAAACTTTCGATCCACAAACAATTAGACAGAGAATCGCACTTAATTACAGCTCGCTGTGAACTGTTTAAATTCAATATGCATGTAAAATGGGAAGTTAATTGAAAAAGTGCTTGACATTTGCACTGCCGAGCAGCAAACGGCAGCCAGAAAACAAGGCAAGCTCATTTTTCCTTGCTTTAGAAACTAAGTAGCAAAAAAAAAAACAGTTTAAGACATAACACAAGACATATAACAACAATTAGCTCATTAACATGTGACTAGTACTGTCAAACGATTAATTACATCCAGGAAAAAAAGTTTTTGTTTCTATAAAGTGCATGAACTCTATTTTTATGAACATATAAATACATACACATGCATTTATATATAGAGATAATATTTTTTTTAATTATATATAAAATAGTTATATTTATATTAGTGTTGCCAAATGATCAATCACATTTAATTGCATCCAAATTTTATTTAAGTAATCTGTAAACTGTGCATATTTATTATGTATATATGCACGATCAGACACACACATATGCATGCATATATTTAAGAAAAATGTTTATATATACACTTTAAAATATAATAAAAATTTAAAATATGACAATATTTTCAAAATATATACTGCATGTACACACATGATAAATATACACAGTAAAGACACACACACACACACACATTATATATATATATATATATATATATATATATATATTTAAAAATAAATATGCATGTACATATCAAATTTACACATTATACACAGTGTGTCTTATGTCAAGGTGAACGTGATTTCACCAAGTACAAGATGTGTATGACATGAAGGATAGCTATCATTTCTCACTAATTTTAGGCATTAACTTTGGGTATTAAGGGTAAGGATTGGGATAAGTTTATATTTCTGGACAGTAATGTTGATCCAGGATTATGTCTGTCTTGGCAACAAAAACATTTTTTTTTTTTGTATGTGATAAAACAATCATTTTATTAAAAATCAAAAATTATTGATTTTTCTTTTATTCCAAAAATCATTAGGAAATTAAGTAAAGACCATGTTCCATAAACATTTTTTGTAAGATTCCTACTGTAAACATATCAAAATGTCATTTTTGATTAGTAATATGCATTAAGAAAACTTAATTTGGACAACTTTAAAGGTGATTTGACTGGTTTTGTGGTCCAGGGTCACATATTTAGTATTCGGTATTCATCCTGTTAATCACATAATGCTTTAATAAACATATTTTTTGAAAGGTAAACCAATCATAAAAGGTTATTTAGACACAACTTCTATCCCAAAATGTCACTCTAGCACTGAAGAATCTCAGAAATGCAGAATCACATTGATGTACACACTCAAGAACACGACACAAGCAAGCTGTTTAGCTTAGAAGTTCGAGCGGTAAGCCAATCAGCCACATGCCCCTAAGAGCCTGCACAACAAATTAAGAGTTTGTCTGCTCGCAGTTATTCACACAGACAGCGAATCCATTTAGTTTCGGCTGTTTGAACCACCTGAGGTGGAACGAGACAAAACATTAGGAGCTGATAGTTGCTGCTTTTTAATTTAGCAGCATAATGAATGTAACAAGCATGAACCACCCCGCTTCCCCTCAGAGTTCTTTGCCGTTTCTTTTACTTTTATTTACTCAGTCATTTTCGAACGACAAGAGGAAAGTGAGGATAAAATATCCTTCGCATTTGTTCTATTTGTAGCGGAGTTAGTGAATATATCCAGGGCAAATGAAAGTTTAAGATGTGCTGCTTACAGAATTAGATTTGTTCATGTTCTGAGGAAAAGCGTGCTTGTCCGTGTAATACTCGCGGAAATATAACTCCGTATTAGAAATGGTTGCCAGGGTGTTGAAATGTGGTAGTTATAGAACAACTTTTACTCAAAATTGAGATCTTTTTTAACAATACACACTATTCAAAATTTTTTTTTTTTGAAAGAAATTAATAGCTTTTCATTCCGCAAGGATAAGCTACACTGTAATAAGTGACATGCGTGTTATTGTTAAAATCTTTGGTTCAAGTTCAATATATTTATATAGTACAAAATATAACCAAATTTCTGTACAGATGTTCAAAGAGTAAAATAAAGATATAGAAATCAACATAACTAAACAACTAAGCCTAGCTGTAGTCTCAATTATATAAATACCTAAATATATATGTTAATAAACAAAGTATAGGCACTTTAAACACAGAATTCTAGGCAAAGACCATAATAGAAGATTATTATGAGCCAGGGAAAACAGATACATTTTTAGGAGAGACTTCACAGTGGTCAGAGAAGGGTCTAATCTATTCATTAATGACCAACCACTGAAAAAGCTTTGCATTTGAGTCTTGAGTGTGGGACTAACAAAAGTTTCTGATCACTAGAAGAACCTCTGGAAAGAGTATATGGGTGCAAAGAAATGGTGGCTTGATCATGTAAAAATGTATATACAAAAAAAATAAAAAAAAATCTTTTCTGAATGTAATAGGCTGCCAATGAAGGGTCTTCAGAATTGGAGTAATGCGAGCGCTTTCATGGCTATTGTGAAGGAATCTGCCAGCTGCATTTCGAACTAGTTGAATGCGAGCACTTTTAGCCAAAAAAATTGAAATTCATCAAAAAAAAAAAAAAAAAAAGTGTCACAGGTTCCAAAAATATTAAGCAGCACAACTGTTTCACATATCATATTAGAATGATTTCTGTAGGATTCTATGACTGTAATAATAACTGCTAAAAATTCTGCTTTCCCTGAACATAAATAATAAATTATAAATCAGATATCTTTATTTTCCATGGAGATACGAGTAAGTTGGTGTGGAAAGGGGGAAAACAACTAAAAACTACAGGGTGGCAAGACTGACCAAGGAGCTTGTTGCAATTTTAAATTAAGCGTGAATACAGCCCAGAAATAACCAAGGGATCATATAGATATTGTCCTTGTTCATGTCCAGCTAGCACACATCACAAGCTATTAATATGCACAACTAATGAAGCCAGTCTGAAGGTGTTCATCATATAGAAAGAACAAGCTCATTTCATGGACAGCGTAATATATAGCCTCCTTTTAATTAAGCCTCGCATTTGCGTATGGTGGACATAATAATTGCACATAACTCCATGTTTTCCGCTTCATGTATTGCAGAGATAGCAGCGGCCTGCCCTGGGGTCTTGCACTAAGGCTTCAGCGAGTACTTGTGCAGTCAACACTCTTCCAAAGATAGCTGGGCTGGTGTGTGCACACACATATTAAAACGCTGCTTTGTGATTCAACTAGCTCCCGTTCTGCCGTAAACTCCATTTAAATCAACCCATTAAAACTCCAAAGTGGAAGATTGATTTCTCAGATTCCTCCTTCCATCTAGGCATAAACGCGCTATCAGAGCTCACACCTGACTGCGTCTCAGCGGTTAGATAGGACTATGAGCTGCCATGTTAAAGCTTTGAGACACAAGTGAGACTGCAAAACTTCATACAGTAACAATAGAGTGGGTTCTAGATATCTGTGTCTATTTAGAGAAGACTGCGGTGAAGGTTATGACTGTATGTCCTGAAGACAGGTAGCATGGGAGAATAGGTTAAGATAACTGATGTAGACAAACAAAGTGATGCTCCCGCTGGAAGAACAGTCGGGATGTGTTTTAAAACAATGTGAGCTTAAACAGCTTTTTAAGACATCATACTCAATACAAAGGGCCAGCCCATACAGTCTTTTGTTGTTAAAATTGTACTGTCAGGTTTTACTAAAGACGCGCAGTGATGAATTAGCTCCGAAAAGGCGTGGATACAGTTATTAGTAGGAGCTTCCCTTTCAGACGCAGAAGTTACAGGAGGCGAGTATTAAAATGAATCACGTAATCAGCACTATCAGCATTTGCACCATTATTTAACATCCAAAAAAGCACGTTAATATAGAGCGCATGATAGAAAATAGAGGATTTTTTCCAAAGCCGTGTTATTTTTTATTTGCTTTAGGAAATAAAAGACGAATTGGAACTCTCAACTAGCAGTCACGGAATACCAGCTCTATCAAAACCTCTTTCAACCCTTATTTTTTTGGCTTCTTTTCAATGTATTAAGGCTTATTTATTTCCTCATTCATGACTGTGCTAATTTGCACTGTGCTTGGTATATTGTGTTGGTCAATATGTAAATGAGATATTGCATTTATGTTCTTTGTTTTGTGGTTTGTTAGTAAATTACCCACAGAAATTCCCCTTCCCATCGGAGCCGTTACGTAATTTCGCTCTTGCGCTAATTTGCCCCGTTTAGTAAAACTGGCCCAAACACTACTCAAAATCAACAACTAAAATCTAAGGTTTAACTGCACATATCATAGAAGGTGGCAATCCCAAAATGCATCCAGTAATGGCTTGTTTTGGTACGGTATGGTTCGGTGCGGTATGCAATTATGTCCGTTTGGCGTATGGTATAATTTATATTTCCACACAGACAATAGTAATTTCTCAATAAGTCTTATCTGTTCTTGTGGACTTGTGAAACACCGTTGCCCAAAAACCTGCTAACTTTTAAAATATTAGTTATTGTGTCATGAAACGTAGCTTTGAGTGTTTTTCAGACAAGAATGTAGCTTAAAACTCAAATCTGTGGTTTATTTATAAATATTTAAAACATTTGCTATGCTGATTTCGGAGCTCTAGGCGATCACCAGGTGCTCAGTGCTTATGCATGCTTAGACAGCCTCAAGCTCGGCTAGTCCTTCCGACATTTACAGCTGGCTCTGATGTCTCTGCAGTGATTAAACACGATATACAATTTGTTTTGGGTAACGTTATATTTAACAGGCATTCGTGGTCTCATGCATCTATTATTTGTTCCTGGTCATACAGTTTTGGCTAAGCAAAACTTTATATATTTATTTTGAACTTTACCGTAGTACAGCACTGACTTTGTAGTATATTTGCTTCTTCTTTGCTTTCTTCTGAAGCCTCTTATACTTTTAGAATGGCTATTAATGTTCACAACGCTACTTTTTCCTGCATACACCAAGCCTATCAACTCCCTTAGTACTGAAGGCAGTGGAAAACGCAAGCCGAATTAGGGTGTTCCGTACCGAATCATACTATACTGTACTGTACTGACCCATACTGCTCAGTGGAAAAGAGCCATAAGCAAGATGACAAATTAAATGTCACTAGAATTCGGAAAAGTAGCATTGAAATATACACATACACAAATTTCTCTTGCTTTGGATTTGTATTTTGGCGGGGCAGTATAATTATGCTTTTGGAATTAGGAGAAAAACAAAGATGCCTGTGTGATCCAGTCTTTGTCCTTTAAGACACTGCTGAAATAGTTATTTAGGTTATTTATGAATAAAACAAGTATACGTTTTTGTATTCTACTAGGCATTTGAGATAACAGTGCTCCAAAAAGCGAAACGAAATCCCATCGATAAAGAGAGTAAATTGGTAATCACAGACAAAAGAGGGAAGAGGTTCTCGGGCCGTTAGCTGCACCAAAGGCTTTCTCATTACGTGATAAACAAACCCCTAATGAGAGCTCATTTGCTGCATATTGCCCTCACTAAATGGCATCAGGGGTTGACATTTGGCTGTCTGTAACCTGCCGCGCTACTCCACAGGGAAGATACGGGCAGCTCATAGCCAATGTTCAACTGCACATGGCCTTGTGACTCTTTCATTCAGATCTTTACCTGCCTCGATGTGATTTTAAGTATGAAGAAGAGGAAAAAAAAAACAAAAACTGAAGTCATTAGTATCGGCAGTACAATGCAGCGAATATGAGGAGCTTAGAGCACAGATAGCGGCAGCCATTATGCCTCCACGCTCACTTACCCAAGCATAAGAGCTTCCCATCAAAACACACCAGCGTCCAATTTATTTTCTTTCATTGTTTTTTTTCTTTTTTGCTTCAAAAGAACTGTCTAGTTCAGTGCGGAGTCTTATAACTGGAGCTTTTAATTCTCAAGTGTAGAACTTATGCATTAGACACTGATACTTATGAAGGACAACTGAGCAGGCTTTGCTAGTTAGCATGATCTGTTTAGAGCAGGCACATCCAAGTAGTGGACAGCGGTCCAAGTGAGGAGCTCGGCTTGGTTCCAACTGGACTCCAAGGGATAATGGCAATGGAAGCACCATCTTACCATTTCTAAAAGTGAGCAGTGCTTCCAAAAAACGGAGCAGTTCACACTACGAGCACTCAGGACCATTTATTGTATGAAGCTATATTTTTCATTTGCTCTGTAAAGCATTTAATGTGTTTGAATGGTTCTACAACCCATTTTAAACCATTTTTTTTAACTGCAAGAAACATGGTTGAAAGTTGAACACCTATACAGTCTAGAGAAATTAAGATAACGTGACAATAGCAGATGCTGCATTAACTAAATACCACACAAAACATTCAGCTTCAAATATTTTTTCAAAAACAGTAAAATCTCAGTTCTCATTAAGAACAGTTTCCATTTCCCAAACCTACCTACAGGTAAGATGACAATATATCATTATGCACATTATGAGGAGTGCAGAAAGGGTAAAAGCGGGTCAGACTGGTTCATACAGCAGGTTTCCACGAGGGCGCTGTGGTATAGTCCTTTTAACCTTTCCTCTGTCCCAGTAAAGATTTCCCCCCTGCTTCAATACTCATTAATTGCCCTCCTGCCAAGAATAGAAGCCATTACGAATGCCCTGAAATACCAGGGGGTCAGACAAAAGTCACAGTGAAACACAAGACACACATACTCCTCTGACACGTTAATAAACCCACATGGATATCTACATCATTTAGATTGTTAGGTTTAAAAGGGACAGCTAATGCAAAAATGTCAAATTCTGGTCATTATTTTCTCTCTCTCATCCCATTTCTAACTTGTAAGATTAACTGACTGACTTCTGTGGAATATAAAAAATAAGAATATCCAGTCCGTTTCCTCTTCATATAATGGAAGTGAGCTCCTATAATGATCTGATCTTACTCACATTTGATAAACAATTGTTTGATTTCAGGTAAGACTTGACATCCATAAGGGAATAGCATTTACTGTGGGTTCGAAACTCATACATACTTAGAGTATACAGTGGGTACGGAAATTATTTTTACATTTTTTTTCTCTTTGTTATATTGCAACAATTTGCTAAAATCATTTATGTTAATTTTTTCTTCAATAATGTACACACAGCACCCCATATTGACATAAAAACACAAAATGTTGAAATTTTTGCAGATTTATTAGAAACGAAAAACTGAAATATCACATGGTCTTAAGTATTCAGTCCCCTTGCGGTGACACTCATATTTAACTCAGGTGCTGTCCTTTTCTTCTGATCATCCTTGAGATGGTTCTACACCTTCATTTGAGTCCAGCTGTGTTTGATTATACTGACTGGACTTG
>JAUCMS010000079.1:13459405-13472677 GCA_032357445.1 Enteromius radiatus | reverse complement strand
AATTAGATGACGACTTCGACACTGCTGAAGTGTTTCCAGAAAAGTGTACCATATGCATCAGACGTTCAGCCAACGCTCCGTGGGCGTGACGTCAGAGGCTGAGACTAACACACCCCTTACTGCTGATTGGTTACAAGTTTGTTTGGATCCTCAGCCCCAACTCTGTATCCTAAAGCATTTTTTAAAGCCTGAAAAGATGGCGAATAATACAAAAAAGGCCATGGGTGAAGCATGGTTTAAATGAAATATGTGCATTGTCATGGCAACGGTTCACAGCCATGTCAGATTACGTCAGAGTTTGTTGGAAAATCATTTCACACTGCTCAGGTATTCCAAGACCCAAAAGATCCTTTTAATGAATTTGCCATATAAGTAGTATATACTATGCATAATTGCTTCTATCATTGCAAAAAAAATTTAAACTGTATTATTGTACAGCTCTCTATATGAAGTTGAATATATCTATCTATATATATATATACATATATATATTTTTTTTTTTTTTTTAATCCAACTTTATCTACTATCTATGAAGATATGATAAACATTATCATGACTTTCTAAAATAAATAAATTAATACATTATAATAATAAATTACAGACATTGAGCTGGGATGGTTGAGTGATTGACAAGATGACAACAATAAAAAGACACAAGGATCCAGTAATAGACATGGGACCTTGCAAACTCATATTGTACGTTTGGTGACACATCCGCCCTCTCCAAGCCTCCATGCCTAAACCCTTTACCTCTCAATCGCATGGAACAAGTGAGTGTGAGAGGGGACCGGAAACAGAAGCGTCTCAATGGGACGGTGCAATGTCACCTTACAGCAGCTGCTGTTGTCATCACACTAATGCAGGCGCACTGACCCCTCGACCCTGCAAGTTAATGAGGGAGGAGGGGTCTCACGCAAGGACGACACACATTGCGGCTCAGGGACCGCACAACACGACACAGAAAACCATCTTACCTGGAAATCTTTCTCCTCTAGTATCTCTTTCCTCCATCGCACCAGGAAGGCAGCGCACACGTACAAGTGGAAATGAGAGAAACCTTCAGGCTCTGCCTGTGAACACAGAGATGAAAGTAACACTGAAGTCACGATTGAAGGAGTCATATTGATTTCAATTATGACCTTACAATTATGAGCTCATTAACACATGACAACCCACATTTGCCTGCCAGCTTGGTTCAATAAAAATGAAATAATAAACAAATACATTTAATAAATACCATACATTTAAAAAAAAAAAATTAACTGAAATAAATCAGTAGTTTTAAGTCTAGTTTTTAACCATTTTTGGTGCAAGAAACCTTGACTAATATTAAAAAGAGACATCAGCTGAAACAGATCAATTGCTACATAACTGTACGATAAATAGCTCTTTAGGAAAGCAGGGCATCTGGGTTTATGTGAGATTTTCATTAAGGCAATCGAAAAAAAACATCCTCTATTTAGTTTGACCTTTCATGTTTCTAGTTTTTATTTTTCTCACCACTTATCCCATCTCCTCATTTAAGCTTCTTGACACATTTTCTGATGGCGCTGAAATAAAACAATCAAATTAAAGGGCAGGCTGAAACAAGATGAGCCTTTACATGAAGGCCTTGCGGGTATAATAATAGTAACTCTCTAACAAGGCCTTGTGTCTGCTGAATGGGACAAAAGGTGGTGTACGTAATCCTTCTCAAACACCTTGCACTATGATAACCCTGCTCAACCAATCCTTTCTTCATCTGAATAAGAACATTAAGTCATAGAAAAGAGCTACAGTCTAAGCAGGGGCATTAATGAAGTCAGCAAAAGTGATGCAACACGATCACATCCAATACGAACATATGCATATTGGACCAATGAGATGCAACATAAACCAAAACCAAGTTTTGTTTTACAGTGCAGATGGAACACAGTCTAGTACTTAGGAGAAAAGTAACGTGTGTCCTATTTCAGACACTTGATCTACCATCAAGACAGCATCTTCCTTTACATGGGATGTTCATGCCGAAAAATCTGGCTCCGTGAGATGCCACCTGAGGAGCCCACATGGCGTGACCACTCCAGCTGGAGGTGCAATGAGCTCCACACACGCAGAGGAGGGAAGATTATCTGCAATGCCAGACACGGACAGGAGGGTCCTAATGAAAATCAATGGACGTGTTTCTTCCAGCAATAAACAGGAAGGACAGGTCTCCTCTTCAAGGGTAAATGCGGGCAATGGAAATCTTCCCAACTGTACCGCGTGTTAGAACGCTCACACACAAACAGCACGGTATACGGCAAAGGTGGCAGGAAGTGGTTTCGAGACTGCGCATGTTACATCCAGTCCAATTACCCCACAGTCATTCTAAGTCACCTCCTCGTCAAAGTGACCACACAAGCGTGAAATACACTTAATTAGACACTCAATAGACAAGGCCGGGCTGCAAGGGCATCTGCATATGTTCAGTTGTGCAGGAATGAACTCTATAATGCAGAGCTCTGGCTTTCTTCCACGTATTTATAACAGGAAGCGTTGTCGGGAATAGCTGTTAATGACATGCACCACTAATTTTAGTTTGTTAAAAGACTTAATCCCTGGAAACTGCTGTTTACATAAATAAAGAGACAGGTGGACTAGTGATAAGATGCCATTTTGGCATTTTCTGATTTTCTTTCGAGCATTTTCAGCCATTTTTAATTCGCCCACATCATTATGTTCTTTAAAACCTAAATAACTTGATATTATTTCCATGAATCATGCTGATGTTTAACAGAATGCACATTTCTAATTGAAAATAACAGAAAATAAGCTACAGTAAAAAAATAAGGAAAATATCTTTAAATTCTATCAAAACCTAAATATCTTTCTTTTTTTATTTTTGCAATTAATCATGACAATTTACGTTTAACAGAAAGTCCGAGCTGCTCTTTTAAAGGAAAATAAGCTTAAACGAAATACAACATAAATATTAGAAAACAAACTTGAAAATTAGAAATGCTATTTGAATTATGTCATTATAATAATTTAAATGTTTTCCATGAATCTGACGTTTAACAGAATGCCCAAGCTGCTCTTTTTTTAATCGAAAACTAACGGGGAATAAGTACAAAACAATATTGCATTTAACGCATTTCTATTTTTAGTTTTTCTGTACTATTTATATTTTATTTTGTTTTACCACCTTTTCAGTTAGTGTCATTAGTTTTAGTTAACAATAACAACACTGCTCAAATATAATTAGCCCTTTTACAAATTCAAATTTGGATGCATTCGGTAACAAAACATCACGACTATTTAGTGTCACTTTGTCGCATCCGGAACTGTGTGATTTTATGTGCCAAATATGAATTATGTGCATGTTCAAATGAGCTGCAGTAGAGTGGAAGATTATAAACAAATTTTCTGCTATATTACAGTCCTTTTTGGAGTTTGACAGTCCCTGGTAACCATCCATGTTCACTGCATGACAAAAAAACAACAAAAAAAAAACAGCTTGGATGCATTTCTCCGTTGTGTTAGTATATGACAGCGATTATATAATATTCATGGACGAACTATTCCTCTGCGATGCAACATGCAATTTGTGCTTAAGCAGAAGGTACTATCTATGGCTAAATATAATCGTTGTCATATAAACAAAAGCTGCTCTGGGTTTTGAGAAGATGTATATGTCATTAGTGTGTTTTTTTTCAAAGCCTGTGGTCTAGTTTTATATGGGAGCGAAGGCTGGGTTCACCTTTAGATGGGCTGTAGCTTCTCTTCATTGATCATTTTAATTATTTTGTCTGTCTCTCCCTCGGGGGGCGAACGGGTGATGATGGGTCTTAATTAATGGGGCCAGTGGGGGAATAGACACAGTGGTCCATTCTGGAACGTTCTGACGCAAGACCTGGTGACACACTTCAGGTGGGATAAGTTTGAAACGAGGACAAACGCAATGCACGTTGTTCACGATTACATGTTCTAAGAATTGTTTTACTCTTTTATAGGCTACAGCTGAGACGTTAATAAATGCATGCGTACACATAAAAATCAAAGAATGCGAAATGTGTGAGGTGCTTGTCTGTGCAAAAGTCGGTCCAATAATACGAACACTTTCTTTAATTTTAGTATAATCGTGTCATAATCTTTTCAATATAAGAATTAGACCACATTTGTGATTTAGTCAAAATACATATTATATGTCAAAATACATATTTTGATATGAATTGTAATCAATTTTGCATATGCTTTTTTTGTTTTAGAAACATGTCTTACAAAAATGCATTATCTGTGAGCATTTTAAGACCAAACAATGGCATGGATGATGTATTTTAAGATATCTCATTGCAAGCCTTTGCAGTTTAGACGGCTCTTAACATTTATTTTAATCTAGGACTAGTCTTAATCCCCGTACGGGAAACTGTCCCAAAGCGTTTAAATATCAAAAAACTTTAGTTTATAGTCCAATTCTCACAGTTAACTAGTTGCTTGTTAGCATGGTTATTATTAACATGCTGTTTATTAATACTTACAAAACTTACGTATTCTACATCCCTACTCCTACCCGACACCTAAACTTAATAACTACCTTACTAACTATTAATAAGTAGCAAATTAACAGTTTAAGGCATAGTTAATGTCAATAACTGGACCTTAAAATAAAGTGCAACCAAAGTTTATTTTATTTATACAGTCATGGCCAACAATATTAACACCTTTGGTAAATATGATCAAAGAAGGCTGTGAAAATTAATTTGCATTGTTAATCCTTTTCATCTTTTATTAAAAACAATTAAAAAAAAAAACTTTCATTGGATAATAATAATTTAAAATGGAGTAAATATTATTATGAAATAAATGTTTTCTCTAATACACATTGGCCACAATTAATGGCACCCTTTTATTCAATACTTTTTGAAACCTCCATTTGCCTGATGAGTAATGCCTGATGAGGTAAGAGAACACCTGATGAGAGATCAGAAATCATTCCTTCATCCAGAATCACTCCAGACCCTTTAGATTCCCAGCTCCATGTTGGTGGCTTCTCTCCAGTTCACCTCACTCATTTTCTTTAGGGTTCAGGTCAGAGGACTAGAATAGCCATAGCAGAAGCTTTTCACTGCTTTTGCTCTTTACATGAAGCCACTTCACTAATTTGTAAAGCTCAATTATTTTTGCTGCAAATTAGAAATATATTCTTTGATTTTTCCGATTTTGGAATTAGTTTTTCCTCCTCTTTATATTTCTATGAAACAGAAAGCCATGGCTGGATAATTTCATTTTAATAACCACCCTGGAGTGCTCAAAATTGTGAACATGAATGGGACTAAACTTCAAAGATATTTAAGAATTTCTAGGGGTGCCAATAATTATGTCCAACGTGTATTTGAGAAAAAAAACAAACAAAGCATTTATTTCATAATGATACTTCTCCCTATTTTAAATTCTTATTATCCAATGAAAGGTTAGAATTTTGTAAATGTTTTTCAAAATATTTAACAATGCAGATTCATTTTCACAGCCTCCTTTGATCATATTTACCAAGGGCCCCGACATTTTTGTCCATGACTGTGTGTGTGTGTGTGTGTGTGTATGTGTGTGTGTATATATATATATATATATATATACACATATGAATTGACAAATTTTACAGTACATTAATTAATTATATAATATGCTTTCTGCAGTAACTGAATTGCAGAGAACATGTCTTGGGAAGTCCAATCAAAGACAAAATTTACAGAGCACCTTTCATCATGAACTTCCATAACTCAAAGCATCATTAATGTTTGTAGCACATATGGGACGGGTTATTAGGGTTTGTTCAAATCCTAAGTGAGCACTGCTAATTACATTATGGGAGCTAATGCAAATCTTTACAAACCACTCTTGACAAACACGCTCAAAGCGGTAGCCGTTCAAAGCAGAATCTCGTAATGTCTTGACAGATTTTCATGTAAATACAAGTGTAAGCTTACAGCCATAACATTAAAATCTTCTGGGGCACAGATCTGAGGTCTCATCATGATAAACAGCAAATGCAGCAGTCTGAGCGCTTTGGCAGAATTTTGATGACAAGCACTGGAGATCATTGGTTAGCGAAAAGCCTGCAGTCAGTTTAAACTTCCATCACCAAGATCCTTAGAGAGTCAGTTCTAATATTACGCGTGCTCCTTGCTCATGCAAACGCACTCTAGATTTACCAACAAGTCTGTTGAAATGGAGTATATCTGACATCGAACAGCTCGCAACATTCATATCTACCCATCCTTCAGCCCCGAGCAAGAAGAGAGAGAGAGAGAGCGTGCAGATGAAATGGAGTGGGTCGCTCTGAGTTATGTTCAGGGTGATGATTGCCTATTGGTGTAACCTACCGGCCTTAATCAGAGCGGCAGGGAAGATGACCGTCTGAGGGTATCAAGCTGTGACACGCTCCCTGCTACTGTGCTTTATTACTTTATTAAGCCTCTCTCTACCTGTGAGATGTGAGACTCCTGCTGTCAGTGGGGGAAAAAAAAAATATCGCCCACTGTCTGGGAGCATGTGTGCAGCCAAATGTCAAAGGGAGACCTCTGTAATTTGGGAGGACGCGTATATCTTTTAGCAGAACATCAAAAAGCAACAAACATGACACTTATGGTGAGTCATGACCCGGTGCTGATCTAAGAGCACACGTGTTTAAGAATGAATGAGTGAACGATTTCAAATAGTGACAGCAGTTTAAACGTGAATGATTGTGTAAATGTTCACCTGTTTGCCAGTGTCATGTCAAATCTAAGCCATTGTCAAAATAGTACAGCCCTTGGTGACCTCAGGGGAGCTGGATGTAATGTTGTGTTAGGTACGTTATTAATGTAATGAATTCTACTGTTCAAAGGCATTTAAAAGCTTTAATATTTTTAGAACTATAGTTATCATGCTTGGTGTAATCAGGCCTTAAGAAATATTTCTTGAGTACCCAATAAGGATATTAAATAATTTCTAAAGGATTGTGTTACCCTGAAGAAATGGCTGCTGAAAATTAGCAAGAATAAATACAATTTTAAGATAAATTAAATTGTTGCTTTATTTTTAATTAAATAAATGCAAACTTGTGGATTTCTAATGTTTTTAAAACCCCAAACTCAAACATTTGAACATAGGTAGTTGTTGGAATGTTTAAATGTTTATAAAGTATTTGCTTTGGATTCTCACTATTACCTAGTTGCATATTAGCATGCCTATTATTAACATATTTGGCTGTTTATTAGCACATATTCTAAATAAGCAATTTCTACATACATAAAACTAATACCTAAACCTAACTACTACCTTACTACCTAGTTATTGGTTTGTTAATAGCAAGAACAGACCCTTCTTCAGAGGGTTAATAAATAATATTGTGTTCAATAATATATTTCATACTAATTCAAATAAATAAATAATGTTACCACTAATGCTAATTCGTTGCCTCAATTAATTATATATCTGGTATTTTATGTAATATATGTGCTCTATATACAACTCAATATTACACTGTGAGACTGATATTTCATTACGGTGGTAAGCCTTTGTTTGATCCAGCAGGTCAGTGCAGTTCTGGCCTCTTTGCTCTTCATCAACCAAAAGTGTCCTTCCAATTTAAGTTACACAGAGTTCTGGCCTTTGCTGTCGGGCGGACTTATACACAGTCCACAAGGACCTAAAAGTTTTTACTATTTTTAACTTGACTTTTGACAACACAAATGCGAAACCTAAGATGACAGAGCTTTCTATAGTCAGGAAGAGCGGGCGATGTGCTTAGAGAGGGCACGAGAAAGAGAGAGTGAACAGACAAAGAACTACATCATCTGACCAAAGGTTTTCCATGCACCTAGTTCCCATAGGAACCGAAGCTTTCAAGCTCCAAAAAGGATACTACAGTAAAAGAAAGGTAACATCAATGTGTCATACGACTTCTAAAGCCATATGTGTTCCATATAAAGCCATATGTTTGTGTGCTAAGTTGCTATTAATGGATAACCTTCCCAATTTAGGCAAGCTGTTAACTGATGAGACCAAGATCAGGTCAATGAGTTTAACTCTGCTGAGAACTGAATCAACCGATCTGACTTAAAAGAAGAAATCACAAGAGAACTGGAATGGATGTCAAGGTTTTCAATGAATCGTGACTTGGGTTTAAAATACTTATATATTCAGTAATATTTACAAAAAATATAGCGCACAAGTGTGCACATGCAGTATGTACCACTAGAGTAATAAATGGCTTACATTCTATTCATTTGCATGCTAATAAGCAACTAGTTAAGACCTTAAAATAAAGTGTTACCTTTTTTACCATAATGGAAAAGAGCAACCAGTACACCTCTTTAAAGTTCTCCTTTTGCAAAGTTTGGAATGACTTAAGTGTTAGTAAAAGATGCCAAATGTTTCATTTTTATGCTAACAAATGCTACAGGAATAAGGATGTAGGCATAGCAAGTTCTCAGAAAGCAATATTGTGTCTGGGAGCTACTAAGTCTCGTTCGATTATGGAGTGAATTTGTCCAAAACCATTCACTGAAGTCAGCTTCCACTCAAGTGGGGCGCAGCAAGGTTGACTTTTGCTAACATTTTTATCGTAAATGATGGAGTGCAGGGCACCCGGTGAGCTGTTGCTCTGTAAGTGATTGAGCAGGAACTACGAAGGAGCTAGCAGAGGAGATTTAAAGTAAGGAGTGATGAAATATTGATGTGCAAGGGGGCTGTGCTGCTGACCTGGACCTTGCCTTCTGGGTACTGCCTTTTCTGTGTCAGAAAACATAGGGCAATCATTAGGGGAACCCCACGGGACAGGTAAAGGGATTCAGGTCGCAGGTCCAAATCCCCATTGGGACGATTCCGTCCAATGTGCCTTACGGTGAGGTTTTAGATCAGGATTCGACATGGATGAGGAATAAGAAGAATGAAACTACAGCTTGCTGCGCAGGTGTATACAGTACAATACGCCCATGCGAGCCAAATCTACGAAAAGCTTGGATGTGAAGTTGAGAGCTGGGAAGATTTCATTGGTATTCAAGCCTTTAGAAATATGCAGAAGAGCGTAGTTGGAATTGGCTAAAGCTAGTGCTTCTTTCCTTGGGGAGATACTGCAGATAAGCCTGTCCTAGCAGAAGCAATCTTCTAGCTCATTACGGAGGCAAAAGGCCTGAGCTGGGGGAGTTTTGCTAAACTGTACAGGGCTAACAAGCACCCGTGAACAGCAGGAAAGCATCAACCATTGCGAGGGTTCGAGCTGAATCTTCGCGGCACGCCAACAAACCATTGTGAGGTCCCCCTAGCTCTATAGCACCGTGCAAGCCCGCCAGTCTCTCGGCTCAATCACCAAGCGGCGGAGCCAGGGACAACGTGCTCTTTAGCGCAGACGCTATCACGCTTCACACTTAGCCGCACAAGATAACTCGTTTTTTTTTTTTTTTTCTTCAAACACTTCCCCGACAGAAACCATTTCAGCCAGGGCTTGAACATAACTGAGAATGTGGACCAATGTGGAGAAAAATCCCAGAGCTCCCCCTAAAGGCAGACAGCATAACAGGTTATGAAATGATGAGGTTTGTCGGCAATATCAAACGCTCATCCTGGGGGGGCGTCTCGCCAAAGTCAGCGCCCAGATGTGTGACGCGCAGTTAGAGGTGCGAGCACACAACATTAAAAGAGACTCCTTGCTTGCTTGCCTAGGGCTTCTAATAAGTCTCCCCGCTGAGAAACCCAACAAACGCACCGGAGAACTGAGTATGTGATGTGGTTGTACAGTAAAGAGCGTAAGACCTTGCTGTGGGCAATGTAGACATACAGCCACACATTTATTCTTTAGTCCACTGACTTCTATTGACTGTGATGGGTCACGAAGCATCCCTGTTCACTTTCAGCTGCGCGCGGTAGCTCAATAATTGAAGGCCACGCTATTGATGCGTTTGGTGGGAAGGAAACTACGAAAACCACCTGCTGGGTTACAAGCTGCATCATGACAAAGCAAGGTTTCAGCTTGTACTGCTGGAAATGCGAGGATGCTCACTCGAGGGAGGTTAATGGAGAAATGAACACTCAAAACTGATGAATGAGTTAAGACCCACACAAAGGAATAATACAGCCAAAGACAAGGGTAATTGTAGCAAGGACAGCACAAAGCACAATAGCTTTTGTAAGCCTCCGCTATACACATACGCTCATACGGCAGATGGCTGTGATACATATCCAGTGCATCAAAGGACCACAGAGGGACTATTACTGTTTTTAGGTTCAAGCAGAATAAGACGTACTGAAAGTGTAATTGGACTGATGGGAGGACACCTCAGGCACTGCGCATGATACCGCCGTTGCAAATAATGCAACTATGATCAAATATGGAAACAAAATGGTTTAGACATGTAAATGGTAATCAAAAGTACTTAAAGTCTGCCCATTTTGATAGCTGATTCAGGCATGCGACTAAGGTAACAAGGAGCATATTGTACATGTGCACTAATTTTATTGATTGTCATAATGTTTCAGAGTTTTTAGTTGGCCCACATTGCATACACTGCAGATAGAATTGTAACATGACAATTCTACACAGCCTCATCTGCCACTTGAATGATTGGTTATGGTTTTAAAGAACTACATCATCCGATTTTATACTATTCCATGCATGTTGTGTTAGGAATTAAAGTTTATGGCAATATTAATGGATAATCTTCCATTATCTTCAGTAAGCTGAATTCATTTGGAACTGGATCCACTGATTCAGACATTAGTTTAAGAATCTTTACTTTGAGGTAGAAATAAGTGTCAATTGTATGTATTCAGCAAATTGTGTGTCATTAAAACAGAATTAATTAATAAGTTATAATTAATATGGAATAAAATGCACAATACTAAAAAAGTATATTATATTATAGTATATATTCAAAACTGGGAGCAGCAAATCATATAAAAAGGCTGTATGCAATGTTGCCTAGAATTTGACAGAATGCCTACGATTCACAAAACTGCTGTCTAATGAGAGCGCTCACTAGGTTTTGAGGTACAGCCAGGGAATCTCATAAAATGCGAAGTCTGCCAAGAAACCAGAAGCCTCTCCTGAACTTTATACAAAGATAACCGTTCTAAATTAGTTAAATTAAAGATGCTGTCAGCGGTTTTGGAATAGCACGCATACATTTTTCCTACAACCTGACAGATATCACTAAAATAGGTGTCCCGAGAAATCGCATCTGTCTCTGTGACAGCCCTAGGCTCTGTAAACAGCAGAACGAGTCAGGAGAGCAGCCCGCACCTTTCTTTTTCTTTTTTTTTTTCTTCTTAATCAAATCAAAAATGTTCTTTGCTTAAGAACCCTGTTGTGTATTCAAAAAAGCTTACTGTGCATTATAAGTTGCTCATTACATACTCAAACAAAGGAAACTTCTGGGAAATGTACTTTAAAAATAATGGGTAAACATCAGCTCGTGGAGATTTTAGATGCACAATGCAGCTTACACTGTAAAAAATATATTTTTAATTTTTCATAAAGCATACAACAAAGATAACTGGAGTGTTTCAGTCGTTCTAGAGTTTCACTTGTAATTCAACGTGTTACTTGCAAGCTAAAGCTGTAAATAAAACAAACATTTCTTTGTACTGTATGTTTTACTATTTCAGTCTGTTTACTTGCTTACAAGTTTTATTTGTAATTCAATGTGTTTCTTGCCATTTCTTTGTAAAGTTTAAGTGTAATTTAATAGCAATTTATGATTTTTTTTTTTTTGTTTTTAAGCAAATCCTATAAGATCTTTTGTGTGGTCTAATGATTAAAATAAAATGACTGTCCAGTAACACTTAAAGAATAGGGATTACTTAATTCACCATTAACTACCACCTTTTCAAAAATTCATAATTGGCTGCTTATTAATAGTTAGGAAGGTAGTTTTTAAGTTTAGGTATTGATTAAGACTAGGGATGTAGAATAAGATTATGTAGAAAAAGGCTTAATTAATACTAATAAATGGCTGATATTCTAGTAATATGCATGCTAATAAGCAACAAGTTAAGAGACCATAAAATTAAGCATCAAAAAGCATCACAAATGCCCTAACCAAGTTAGATAACGCACGCAAAAGAAAAAAAGAAAAGTGTATTATGTACCATGAAGAATGAGGAAACAGTCTGGGGCATTATCCAAATGTTTATCCATACATATGCAGTTGGTGGGCCATGGAAATTCCTTCATCAGAACAGAATTATTTGGCAAGGGAATGAAAATTCACATTGAAGCCGGGCAGTTCCAGAGACCTCAAGCTTTGATGTACTGCTCAGCGCAGTACAGAGGATTTTTGTTTACTGTGTAGAGGTTTTCATGAGGAGCAGTGGAGGGTAAAAAAAAAAAAGTACTCTGAAGAACATGAGTCAGCGTGTAAAGCAGAAGTGTGACAACAACAAGCAGCACAGATCAAGAAAAACTCACAATGCACTGTGAACGGCACAGAAACCATCTCCCTCGGAGATACAAGGGAAGGTACTCTTTCTGTTTTCAAAAGCCCATGAAATATTCATCATTTAGACTTGGCTAATTCGGGCCATCAAGATCTTTAAGGTGAGTTAGTATGACACAGATTGTCAGAGTCGGCGAGGGAGGGAGGGAGAGAGTGCGAGCAGTCATTTTCAGACTATTTGGTTATGCATTAAAAATGCATGGGATGAATTACATTCTATTCCTGGCCTCTGTTGAGGAATTCACACTAGGGTCCAAAATCGAGCACTTGGCAAAACAGAGAATAAGAATAACTTTAAATTTCCAATCGCTGAAACTTCACTTGAGCGAAAAAAGACCGGCAAAGTGTTCAATAAAATATGATTTTACTGAATATTTAAAACATAGTGTGGAGAAACTGTATAAGTTACACTGCTTTAGGATCTGGAGACATTATTTCATAAAGGTAATTTTTTTTTGCCACTAGTAGCATCAAATGGAATAAAATAAAAGCCCCACAGATCCAAAGCGGGTACATATAGATGACAAGATCATTTGTTAACACTTTTCAATATGGCTTAGTTAACATACTAAGAATTAATATTACTTAAACAGCATTTATTAATCCTTATGCTTTACATAATCCAAATTTGTGCGTTAACATCAATGCATTGTAAACTAACAATGAATTTCTATATTTCCATTAACACCAACAAAGATTAATTCTGTAACAAATGTATTATTCATTATTTGTTCATGCTACATTAACTAACTGAACCTTATTGTGAAATATTACTGAGGATTTGCTTATTTTCATATCACATATGAAAACTGACATTGTCAGTTTTACCAATAATGAT
>JAUCMS010000079.1:13428566-13447788 GCA_032357445.1 Enteromius radiatus | reverse complement strand
CCGCAGCTTGACAGACCTTGCTTACTTAGTAACCGTTGCTAGGATGTGTGATTGGACAATGGCCGTTTTGGGGCGGGTTTTTGCAAAAGGTCAATTGTGAGTTATAAAGTCAAAAAAACATGTTTTCAGAATTGCAAGTTTATATCTCACATTTTGAGAGAAAAAAAGCTGAAATAGCCTGTTTTGTATATTCAGTATTGTTGTCAGTGTTGAAAAAAGTTTTGGTTACTTAATATTTTATATTGATACAGTTTCAGTTTCATTTGAAACTGAAACCTTTTAGTATAGAAATCTTTAATGTCACTTTTGATCAATGTAATGCATCCTCCATTTTTCTTTTTCACCATTGATAATTATAAGTAATGGCTCGTGCAACAAGGTGAGTCCTTGTAACTAAACTGTGCATAACGTATGATCTCCCCTCCCCCCCTCAGCATGTTTTGCTGATAGGATCTTCCCATTACATGGCAAAGACATGTATAGTAAGTGAAGTTGACCTCAAAGAATAACAGATTCACAGATATCTTTGCCCTTCTCTTTCCATTCGCTCCATTTCTCTTCTTCTCTTCTGCCTATATTCTCTGTTCTCCTTTATCTAGCTGTGATCAGTGTATTCATTTCAATTGTGAGCACACTCTTATTTCCCAGCCAGTTTAAAGACATTGAAAAATGAAGGTGCCGCTTGAGAACAATGAAACTTCAGCAGATCAGGATGTCGGGCATGGTCATTGATCACTGAACTCATGCATGGGTTACATCAGCGTTCTTGCGCATTGGAATCAGGTCCACAAAGAAATGTATTCTGGCGAGATACCACCCAAATGTCCTGTGAAGTGTAATATATGTGGTGTTTAGGGAAGTAATATAAAAATAAATTCTTCAACAGTTCATTTTCAACTATTAATTATTATGTTAGGTGCACAAATAATAATTTATTAATTTAGGCATTTTTGCTAATCATTATGGTAAGAGATAAAGTATAAACATACAAACAAATAAATACATAAATAAAACGAGGCAGAGGTGTTTCACCACAGCATGTAATTATAAAAAGAGGAAGTGGATATGGCCATATCTTGAAGGTGGTTATGGTGTGAAAATCCTATAAAAAAACTGCTAGCGGCTCTTTTGAAAAGCAGGCAGATAATTAAAGCCTAGGATCACTCTGTGGTGAGGAAATTGGCAGGCCGCTTAGGGCCTGGTGGTGACGGAAATGTAAAAGAAATCAATGTTAGCCGTCTGAAAGCTTGATCTGTCACAATGACTTCACAGAACTAGAGATTTTATTTTTCGACAGAGCAAGAGACAGCGAACCAATTGCCAAATACAGCGAGACACAAAGAGGTCTTCATTGTAAAATTCTACATTGCACTACAGGCAAAAGCTTGACAAAAATGAACCATGACAA
This sequence comes from Enteromius radiatus, assembly GCA_032357445.1. NCBI lineage: Eukaryota > Metazoa > Chordata > Actinopteri > Cypriniformes > Cyprinidae > Enteromius > Enteromius radiatus. The sequence continues at coordinate 13,446,380 of JAUCMS010000079.1, read as the reverse complement.
AATGCATGGGGTTACGCATCTACATACGAGTCATGCAGCCACAGGACATGAAAAGACCTCACAGACTCACGTCAGGCATGCTGGTGTTATAATATCAGCTTTTTAGTCTTCAGCGTTCTTCATAGTGGAAAGAAATGGGTTCCTTGCTCTTTAGATTTCAAGACATCAACGGCCAGTGCAAAGTCCATGAGTGAAGTTTCCATGACAATAAAAAAAAAGGTCCACCTATAGCGCTGACATTTAAAATTATATATGTGCACATACCAGAATCGTTAGCCATTATGTGTTATTTCAGGCAAACTCCACAGCACTTTCAGAGAAAGTTACTTGCTCTTTTCACAGCCTCTAAGCTAAGCGACTTTATTTTCTCAAGCCTTACACCGTATATAATGCTAGTTCATGAAATGTTGATTTATAAGCAATGAAGCTCAAATTCATCCAGACACAACTTAGCACTTTTTCCATTGCGTATGCATATTAACTTTCATGGTTGAACCTGCAAGGAAAAAAAAAAAAAAATGCTAAATAGAAATTTGCTTTTAACTTTTGTCTTCCTCAAACCCATACTAAAAATATTATAAAGCAAAATATATTTTACTTTATTTTATTTATAACATTAACACACATTTTATTGTTGTTTAGCTAATTACTTTTTTTAAAGGGGTGATTGACTGTTTCTGTTTTGTTTTTTTTTTTGTTTTTTTTTCCTTCCTAGGCTTTATTGTGGTTATGGCTTGCAGTCTAATGTGTGTTAATGCTTCATTTGTCATTTGTAAAAAAAAAAAAAAAAACCAAACAAACAAATAAATTACTGTATCATACTTTAATATTATGCTACTGCTTATGTTAGCTTTTAATATACTACTACTACTTTTAATATTATGCTACTGCTTATGTTAGCTTTTTTATATATAAATATTTTAATGAAAATAAAATGAAATGAAATGAATATACGGTTTTACTATGATTAGAGCTTTAATACGGCAATCACATGTGTGTCCATGTTTAACGCTTATTAAATCAAAAGTCAAAAAGGTGAAATCGTATTATAGGAACCCTTTAAGGTTTTCTTTCTTTGATTCAACTTGATTAATAAATTGTAATCAAGTTATAAGATTAAAATAAAAAATAGTTACTTTTAGTCTTAATTAAAGCAAATATCAACAGAATATTCAAAGAAGCTAAAAAATACAGAACATTTTATATAAAATGTGAACATTGTAATTTTCCATAAAAGATTGCACACTGTAAAAAATGAAAAGTTGACTTAACTTAAAATTTCAAGGCAACTTGCTGCACAGCTTTTTTGAGTTTACTCAACTTTGGACCAAGTTGTTCACTCAACCAAAATCACTGAGTACAGTCACATGTCTCTTTTTTTGTCCAGCTAACACACTTAGCTGGTAGAAAGTAGATCAAATGGATTTTTTCTGTTATTTGGAAGATTTTTTTCTTTTCTTTTTTTTTTTTACAAATGATTAATTGGTAAACTAGTTTAATAAGTAGACAACATTCTACTTGTTTGTAAGGCAACTTACATGACTAAGATGTCCAGAAAACATAAAAACATGAGTGGTTGAATATAGTCTAAGTCTTAAGAGTAGACACACTAACCTCAAGAACGGTGACAACCAACAAATGTTAAAAACATCTCTTTACATCACAGTGCAAAAAATAACTAACAATAAGGAATAAAGCAAAAGAAAAAAGTTTAAGTCAGCAAACAGCAAAACAATATTCCTATATTATAGTAACTGCATAATTTTGTTATGCTGCAATGCATGCTGGGAACTCACAAAGTCTTAACACTTCAACAACATGAAATTCTTTGTTCAGACAACGGTGTTTGACTAGTTGGGACAACATTTGGGGTAATTTTGTTGATCTGACAATGGTTTTTATGTAGTTTAAAGAAAATAGTATTTGAGAAGTAAGTTTATGCTGAACTGGAAAATGTGTATTTCCATTTTTTTACAGTGCATCACAAAAAAAGGTACAAAAACCTTACACTTTTGTAACCATTTGCTTCATTAAGTTGAAACTAAATATGGGTGTTCTTTCGCAAAAATGAGTGGCAAAGTGAATATCGCAATCAAAACTTAAAAATGAAGACACTCTTTCAAAATAATCACATAGTAGTATTGAATTTGCCAGCCTTTTAATTTAGACTTGTATTTTGAAAACAGGTGACAGATTTATCGCAAATCAAGGAACCGGCTAGATGTGCATGAACATACCATGCAATATATTACCCAGCCCTATCGTTTATTGAACCTCATCTCATCTCGTCATGCAAAAAAGCTAGACAACATAATTTTTTATCAAAATTAATAATATTTCACAGCCACTATGTAAGCCCCTTTGATCACATTTTCTCTAAAAGAACCATTTAGTTAGATGAGGCACATAACTTTTTGACGCATTTCCAAACTCGAAACAGATATGTGATGCAATTCTTTCTATTTTCCTCTGTGCATTCATTACTGGCATTATTCCCGCCAGTGGCTCTCAAAGGCGCTGCCTCCGTAACAAAAAAGCAGGTGTTGTGCAAGCGTGACCTCAGCACCTGAGCGGTGCATCTGTATCTGAACATCTGGGTGTGCATGGACACACTGTGCCGATGTAAGCGAGATGGGACCGACAGCTCACAGCTGCGAGGTCAGACGACCTTTGGCCTCTCTCGTTGATGTTCGAGGGCAGCTTCCTGCAGGGAATGCCTGTCATGTCGGTGGGCCACTGTGGGCCCTGACAAACATGCCCTAGCTGTACCCTGACTGAGAGGAGCCATATGGCGGCGGAGGCAGAACGAACATGTCCCGTGAACAAAGGTGTCGGAGGATCGAGCGTCTGCGGCGTCACGTACCCTGATCACTACACCGCAGATCTGGGCTCAGACTTTCCCAGCTGCCGCATGTTCTAAACCCCCAGCCTCATTAATGCTGGAAGAGGTACCTTAACCTCTGGTCCGGACAGGAGAGTGACCAAGCATGCCTCAGCGTGCCGGCGAAGAAGAGAGTGCAAAAAGGGTTCGCCTGATTGATTTACATCCCCAACTTTATTACAGGAGAGAATATGATGTAAAACACCACGACAGAGCCAGATCTAAGAGCAGCCTGATTAAGGTCGACATCCGCCGTCCTTACAAGGGGGAAATTTGGAAATAATGCGACAGTAATCCAGGCAGCCTGATGAAGATGAGCATGGCAGAAACCCAACTCTCTGGCGACCGGCAATTACCCACTCCCTCTCTGGCACATCTTTCATATATGGAAAGCTCAACCCAAACAGAGTGAGGGCTGTACAGAGGACAAGATAAAGGGATGCTGGAAAGAGAGCCGTCATATATCAAAGATGCAACGATATGCGCACTTTGACCTTGCTGCATTAACTTCCAAATGAAATCTTAAGGCCTTGTTGCATTTCGTAAGAACAAGAAGAACTTTCACGGAGCTGACTGCGGAGCATCCAATAGCCTTTCTGTTGTGACCCTGTTTTCTTGGCATGTTGTCCCTGTTGGCCCAGGTGGCAAGTATTAAAACATACTATTGCTATTTGCGTCATGTCCTACCAAGTCAAACCAAATGATTTATGCTGTGAACACAGCACACTGACCCACAGGACTGAATCAAGAGAAGTGATTATCTGATGTGGACAAGAAATCCCCACCCAATTGACTCGATCAAATTAGGTTTGATCAGAGTAGATTAACTAAAATGAAGGAGTAATGGGAAATGTGAAAGAGGTGTTTGGCATCTAAACTTCACTTGCAAGAAGCTTATTTCTGTTTGAGCAGCTGTTCGGTCAAGAAACCAAACGTGGCGATAATTTAACCAAAATCATATGAATGAAGAGTGCTGGTATTCGAATCGGCGGCATGACTGGGAATGGGATATTGCTTTTATCCAAGAGCTCAATAAACAAGAAGTCATATTCATTAACTCGGCAATACTGCCAGTTGTGTTATTTATTTTTGCATCCGACAAATAAAATAGTTTAAAACAAAGCCAGTATCCACCAACACGTGTCTCTCTCATAGCAATGAAATGATTAATATCTGCTTAATTACTACTAATAGATGAGTAATATTATAGTAATATGCATGCTAATAAACAACTAGTTAAGAGGCCCTAAAATAAAGTGTTACCATTTAGAATATATAACAATGTATAACACTGTGTCCTAACTACACGCGGTGCAACACGGCGGCTCAAGAGAATCCATCAAATATCACAACCAATCAGAAGCGTGTGTGGGCGGGCTCTCTCTGAAAAGCTCTCACAACGAAATGCACAAGTTTATAATCTAATTTATAAATATTAAACCTTTTTAACATCATTAAATGTACATACTGAGTAACTGATAACATCTCTGTTACGGAATACATTCGTGAGTTCACAGTTTTAACGCTCATCTTTGCTTTCGTTTATTTTTAAAATCGGAGGTTAACTATGGAACGAGATCCCGGACTTTTTTCAAAAGGAATTGCAAATTGCGTTTTCCATATGTGGAAGCATAAACTGTGACATAATTCAAATGCAATTGCAAATTTTGCATTATCGTTTGCTTTTCCGCTTTCGCGTACGAACACTGACTGACACATTTCAAATGAAAAAGCAAAGTCCATTTGCAGTCGCATTTCCAATGTCTTACAAGTTATGAGCATGTCATATTTAAATAGCAACAGCTTTCACGTCAGCTTTTACACTCTCTCTGTGTCGCGCATGTAACCGGAAAAAACTTGAATGGAATCGCAATTCCTTTTGCATTTGAATTTCCGATGCATTATGCGGAAGCTTGGGTCTATATTGTTGGGCGTGATTGTGACATTGTGATTGTTGGCGAAGACAACATTACTAATATTGTTGTTCGTCAGGGCGACAAACTAAATGACTTCTGAGCAACAGAGATAAACAGAGTATGAACTATCGTTAACTTGCTGTGCTAGCATCATAAGTTCCTCCACAATTTCACCGATCACCTCCATTATTCAAATTTCTCCCTCTTGCTCGTCGACTGCGAGTGACGTCACAACCACGCCCCACAGTATAGACCCACCCCTGACGCTGATTGACAGGTTTCCGCGTAATGCATTGGAAATTCAAATGTAAAAGGATTCCATTTGAGTTCAAATACGACTCCAGTAATAACATTAAAATAGGAACTACCTGAGCAAAACACAATTACAGTACACACATATCCAGAAGGATCACTAACTGTATCCTACTCACAAAGCATAAGTTATTGTTTAGCTGAAAACTGGCGATGAATAAAGAGAGAGAGAGAGAGACAAAAAAAAAGCCAAACGTCTTATGCATGAATCTCAAATATCAATTGTTCCCTTTCATTGGTTTCTTTGCAAAGCACTTCCAAACCCCATTTGAATGTCTAATAGGAGACATTATCTGTAATCAAGAGTGGCTAAACACAATAAATGTGACAGGCGAAAAGCTCTGGAGCCTGACAATGTGAAGGTTACTCAAGAACAAGTCTGAATACAAAGACCTCAACTGATAATACTCGCTCACCAAGTTCATTAAACCAATGTTAATGTGCTTGTCTCTGTGAAATACATCAAATTACTTGATTCAAAACCACTAGACTGATGCAAACTAGAGGAACATCTAGTTTTAGCAGGTTTCAGGGTGATGCATGTTGATTTGCGGTGGAGACAGATGTGGGTAAAGTATATCAGCCTGAAAGTAGTTGTCTTCGTGCTTAGGAATTTCTTTAGTGGAAAAGTAAAAAATGATGTTGTGATCAGCTACTTTTCAACCTTATTACTCTCTGACAGGTCCTGTAAATAACTGAATAATCAAACCTGGAAGAGACAAAAAAGCTTCTGCTGGAACAAAAGTATAGAATCGAGCAGGCAATCAAAACAGAGGCAGCCGAAAGAACAAGCAGCTCTATATATAGCGGAACGACTGATGAGAATGAAACGCACACAGTCTCTTTCTATTTGCCACATAGACACAAAGTGAGTGGGGTAAAAACATCAACAATATGCTCTGACTGCAGTCTTTCTCTCAGAAATTAAAGCAATCATTGGGTCTAATGCAGGCTGAGGAGATAGAGGCCTCATGCGGGAGCAGAGGAGAGGGCTTCCTGTCTACGAGAAATGGGCATTGAATTCTGATTACGGTCACCTAATAGAAAGTAATGAGAGAGGCTTATGCTCCAGTGCCTTTTGCTTTCCTGGCCTGAGCAGCGAGCGCTCTCTACTAAAGGCCAAAGCACTGGTGCACTGATTGGGGCTGACACTGCAGCTGAAGGGGGCTGGGGGTATGGGTTAGTCAGAGACAGTGAGGGATAAAAACAGTGAGAGAGAGAGAGAGCACAAGCAGAAAAAAGGAGAGTAAGGAGCTAAGTAGGGTGTGCTTCACCAAATGTACGCACCATCAATCCGGCTGACCAGCTCTTCCAATGCCTTCACTTTCCTCTGGATCCCAGGCTGGGCGAAGGTGTAGTTGTCCTTGAGGGAGGGAGAGAGAAAGGTGAGAAACTTAAAATGGTACACATATTTGCCCGCTGAAATACATGGCGTAAAGGCAAAATTGATACAAACATTCTTCCTAATTTCCTTTACAACTGAGGCTTTTTCCACTAGTGCGTTTTCGTATTAGTAGCAATTTATGGAAATACCCAAAATTCACACCACAATCACATCAAACAAAACTTTTTTGACATAAACAAACATATATATATATATATATATATATATATATATAAATATAAATAAAGCATAACTTGATTATGCCTGACGTAGACTTGCCACTGACCCTGTTTTAGTTTGAAAATTCTGGGGATGCATTTAAGTGTATTGTAAATGGACCAAAAATTAAGGTGTGGCTGCCCAACATTCTCTCGGCGTATCCTCGACGAATGTGTAAACAATAACATCATGCTAATTGCTGTACCTGCATGAATAGTCATGTGACATGCATTTTTGGGTGGTTAGTGTGGACGAAGGTTGTTTCTGAGATGCAGTGAAAATGCCAAAGTAAACTAGGATTGTAAACATTTTAAAAATGGCAGCTTAAAATGAAAACGCACTAGTGTAAACAGTGCCCGAGTCTAATTGTGTGACAATATTTACAATATTTCGGTTTAAACTTGTTACTGAATACAAGTTTACAACACTGTTACTTGTCAGGAGCTGTTTAGAGTTATGATAAAGGTAATAAGAGATTGAGCTTACAATAACCAATTATTTTTGCTGTTTTTAGTTGTCATATCAATGACCTTATTAGCAACTGCATTAATAAACTGTTTTAGGGTTAAGGGGTCTAAAGATCTAAATCACTTATTGACAAAACGCTAAAAATATACTTATATAAATATCTTAATTATATAAAAGATACGCAAACATTTTAAGTACTAATTTTATAGTAGATTTAATCGTAAAAGGTTATTTTGTGCCCAGAAAAGATGGATGAACCTAAGATTTTTTTTATAAAATATCCAAAAACCACTTGCACAGTGTTATATATTTCATACAGTTGTGTACTTACGCTATCTCAAAAGTTCTGTAAGATTTGTATATACGGTAACACACATGGACAAATGCGGAAGTGGTAGTTATTTATTATGCATTTCGATATCATGGATCATGATTACACTCTCAACAATCCCAAAAAACGTAAATGTACACAAACTGAGGCAAGAAGATATTGGAACAGTCAGCCAAATAAAACAAGAACAAATATCGTTGTGGTATTTCCAAAATGAAGAGAGCCTCGACAACACCTCTCACGTGTGTTTTAATAGACGGGTGAGCAAATATATATTTTTCGCGTTCAGTTTCGCAGGTGATTCCATGGCGTAGCTTGTCTGTGATCTACGGCTCTGTGCTTTAACTGGTGCTCCATTTGAAAACAGCTCATTGAGATTTTCCGCTCAAAGAACCGGCTTTACTAATGAGATGCGCATAATATATTGTTTGATATATATGGCCCAGTCTTAAGTCATGTACAGGTGGTTAGGTGATTAAATAGATATAAATAAGCTTTTCATCCATGAACATGATTTGTTAAAAACTACAAAAACGTTCCATGCTCCATCATTGCATCATCGACATTCTCCTCTGTTTAGAAAATGTGGCCTCTAGTGATGAAAACTTACATATTTTGCCTTTAAGTTTACACCAATGTCATAAATTGGTAATAAGTAACATAACCTCAAACTCTCATCACAGTAATAAGTCATGTAAATAGTAATAAGTAATAATTAAAAGATGTTTAGGATAGTTACTCTCTATAAATATTCATAATGCAGTAGTGTTACATTACTTATGAATTCAAAAAAATATACCATTGTAACATTTTGTCTAATGGGTTAAAGTTCTTTAATGTACAGTTGTTATTTATTTTGCAACAATCAGTTGGTAAAAGTAATAGACGATATCTTGAAACTGGCACACAGTGAACACACCCCATACATATGCATATGTATGCACAAATACATGCACTACCACCCATCTGCGCTGGGAAAGAAATTGTGTGCTAGCAGAGCTCAACTGCGTGCTGGGAATAGTGATCCTATAATTAAGTGATAATATTCATCAAGGTCCTGTGGCCCACAGTGCAGCTTAATTACCACATTCATTTCAGCCTACGTTAAAAGACCCTTCTTGACCAGACAGCTACTTAAGAGACCCCCACCCACCTCTATCACTCCCCAAGCCTCAGTGGGATTCCCTCTGCGCTCCCGCTGGAGGAAACTTAGCCTAGCTTTACTGCCCATAGAAAAGGAGCACCAGTTCAGCTGTCGAGGGACAGCATAAAACAAGCAGTGGGTTAGGGATGATAAATCGGGTGGTTTGCTAAGCTGAGATTGTCAGGCATGGATATAATCAACAGAAGCTGAAGACCCATCATTCACAGCAATAAAACTGCTGATGTGTAGGAGGCATGTGTACACAGACGGAATGTGCATGTATGTGTCGTACGCAAGAGGGACATTCAGCCGTAAACAGGTCTAACGATAACTGCTGTGAAATCACCTTCCTAAACCAAACAGTGTGAGGAGAAGGTGTAGCATATGACAGAGCAAGTTCATAACATGGAAGGTCAAAAAAAAACAAAAAAAAAGCCCAAAAAAACAAAAAAAAAAACCAGCAAGTTGCAGGATAGTCCTGCACTTTTGCTTTCAACCTTCACTGCCTGCGTTTGTATTCTCTCTAACTCATTTGCCATTACACATGGCTAGACAGAAGCTGCTTCTAATTTTTAGATGACATTTAACATAAAAATTACTGTCATAATGACAACTTCTCATAATGACCAATAACTTCACTGCACAAATGGAGAGATGACAGTGTGAGTGACAATAATGGTGACACCTTATCAAGCGGTCTGAGTTATATCATGCCTAATGGGGACACCTTCATACGAACTCTCGAAGCGCAAGTACATTTAGTGACAAAAAAGATCCATAATTGTATAGAGACTACATTCAAATGGCTAGCCAGCCTTTTCCTTTGAATGAAATTGCACTGATATCAGTATCATCTCGAAGGCTTTTTTACTCCAATCAATTTTCACTGGATCAACCTATAAGTGGCTCTTTGAGGGATCCAAAATTTGTCAAGAGGTAATGATTGTAGAAGAGTTAATTATACACTTTGGACAATCACCTAATTGCGTGCCAAATACCATGATCCTCTGTGTCTTGGCAACCCCAACAAGTGCAAATACCCTGGACTGAACAAAGAGAAGGATTTTTTTTACAATCGGTCTTCAACTTGCAAAGGTGGACAGACAGATATTCTGCACTAGGTCTATGCTTCCATCTTTGATGAGACTTCAGAGAGGCAGGGTGCTTTAATGTAGCCTGGGAGCAGCTGAGGCGGCAAACACCCGCGAGGGGAGAGAAGTCATTAACCGATAAACAATTTCAGCTGTCCTTCAGGCTCAGATGTGCAGCCTCGGCGCTCCAGAGGTGCCTTAGATGAATACATGAATAGCTGGATCCCGACCATTAAAACCAGCCACCTCCTTTTTTTTGCTGTGACCTCGAAACAGGACTTTAAAGGGGCAGCACAATGAGGCGGCACTGAAACAGATGGGACATCAGCGGCCGAGTCCGTGCTTGGCCTACTTTCACAGGTCTACACCTAATCTTCAGCTGGAGCACTGACCCTGGAGGATGCTTGTGGCTCAGTGAACATTAACGCTCCATGCCGGGCTAATCTATCTCTGCAGGAGTCCCTGAGAGTTAGGGCAAAATGGCCAGGCAGTGGGGAAAGGGGTGAGAGCCATGATTCGAGATGCAGTCACAATCAGGTCAGATCTGAGAACACATTACAAGGGCATCTCTTGAGCAATTTCTTGGATCCAACTCCCGCATACCTACCAAGTGCACTCCATTGGGATGCTGAACCAAACCCGACAATTAGTTTCCATTTAGTTTCTTGACTAATATACAATGCACATAAACTGAAGTCAATGCTATTCAAGAGACATTTCAACAAGTAAAACGGTAAATTACCAGTAAAGAAAAAAATTATTTCACCAGTGTCTTGCTTCACCAGAATTTATGATTGTTATAGTTTTCCTTCTCCAACATGAGGACTGTGAAATATCCCTATTCCATGCTTATTGCTTAATATACACAAGGAGTAGCACTCAGTCGAATCAAATGGTGTTTGAAGAGCGACCCCTGCAAAACACTGCAGAAAAAGAAACCCAATACTTTTGGACACATCTTCTTCCTAGCATACGCTAACAAGCAGAGCTGACTCCAACAACACTTCCATTGGATAAAGAGGGTAAAGAGATCTCCAGCTTAATTTTGTTGTTTCTTCATTGCTTTAACTTTGTGCAATTGCCCCGGAGACAACATCTGATAAGATATCCATTGGATAGCAAGAGCTAAACAAGTTAAATGCCTTTTTCTCTCTCTCCTTGTATGTCATGTTCTGGCGACACATGGATGCAATGCAATTACCTCAGGCTGGAAGAGCGGGTCAGTCTTAAGCACGCATTAAGCCTGCCCAGAGACCTCCGTAATTACATCTGCATTATTAAAGCACCCATGCTTTAATGAAGTGCAGGTGCTCTTACACACCGGACCCTGGGAGCTGTAAACAATCCGGTTTCCACAGCAATATCATTAACCGGCTTTGAACAGAGCTGAAGAGATTCTATAATCTTGAAAAGAAGAAGGTTTGACTTGCACCTCTGACAGAAAGGGCTCTGACGACACAAGCAGGTGCCAAATTTCTCGCTCTTTAGAAAGCATCCTCTTTTCCAGGGATTTGTTTAAAGCTTTGGCTGGGGAACAAGTTGAAGCTTTGTGGCATCTTTTTTTTTTTTTTACTCAATCCATCTTTGATCTGGTAAAGCGACCGGAGCTTCCCAGCTGAAGCTTTTTTTTGGACTATGTTATACTCTTCAAAACGTCTATCACTCACCTTCAGTAGATTACTAATCTCTCTTTGACACTACCCACAAAGGGACTGATTTCTCAGCTGAGTGAAAAAGAATAAAGGCAAAAAAGGTGATCCGAGATCAACAGAAGGAGGTGGAGACTGAGGAGGAGATGAAGACCAGCTTCTTTCGATAAGAACTTGTGGAAAGATCTGCTGGATGCAAACAACAAGCCTGCTGAAAGGATCTGGAGCTGCGATGACGACCCATGATAACCAGAGCACATAATAAGAGCTCAGCTTTGTGTTATTCATGGAGAGGAGAGGGCTTTTACACACACTCTCTCTCTGTGTAGCTGCTGATGCCTTTCCATTAGTCTAAGCAGCCCTCTTTTCCTCTCTCAATCGCTTCTTCTCTTCCAGGCAAAGCTAGATCAGAAATAACCCACCAATGCAGAATAGGAACATCCAGGATCATGAGCTTACCTTCTGAACCTTTCAACGTCTGCATTCACTGCTTCCCTAGTTCACTCTTTGAAAATCGACCATAGTCTACTTTTCTATGTCAGTCACAGAGGCTTAGAAGAATAGTTGACTCAAAAAAAGAAGAAAAAAATCTGCAATTGTTTACTTCAACCTCGTGTTGTCACAAACCCATGGTTCTCCTTCCCCTGTGGAATACAGAAGGGCCATTTGAAGACTATTCTCTATAACAGTCAAACTCCAAAATGGATAAAAATGACACCATATATACTTATAGACTATAGGTCCCATGAGTTATATTCAAACTAGACATACAGTTACTCTAAAGCTCTCATACCATATTTTACATTAAACGCATTTGAATTGGTGCAAGACATTTTCAGATACACGCCACTCACCAAAGACATTTTAGCATTATTAATGTCAAATCTGGTGCAGCGCTTCAAGCAGATAAGATTTAAGAGCTTTTGCAGATGGAATGATTGGAGAATGATTGACAGAATTATCATGTTTGGTTGCTTAACATCTGTTGTCTCTCTTCAACTGATTTCATGGCATAGCCTTTACATTAACTTGATAGACAAGAAAAGACAGTGCATTTATACAGTGCGCATCACACTCATGTTATCGTGGCCAGGGGCTGACGGATTTCTCTTTTAAAGGTACGGTTCACGAGTTTAGTACTTTGCATGTGCACGCTTAGAGAAGAGTTAATGAGGGAGGTTATGTGGCAGGAAGAATATGAGCGACAGGCTGCACTATCAGACATCTGACTGAGGGGCTCAGTGAGCTGCAACGGAGGCATACGGCTGTCAGTAAAAGAGGGACAGGAGAGAGCAGCAGCCAAGCAGAAAACTCAAGCTTTTCCTGCTGCCACTTCCTCAAGAGTGGCTGATTGAATGTAATTGGCAGGGGGGCAGGAGGATAACACACAGCCTCCTAAAACAAAAGAGCGGCCCCTGCTGAAGCCCTCGTGCAACACTGATACACACGTAAAATAAAACAGCACTTGCTGTATCTGCTCCGAGTCGCATCCTTCACGCGCTGAGCCAAAATATGAGACAATAGCCCCCTCTTGCTTAAACAACAGTTCAGAAAATAGCCTGACTGTGCACAGGGATGTGTCGGCCCATGGGGGGGGGACGAGTAAAATTACATGCTGGCCCAGTACTGTGTTCTTTACAGAAAGAGCAAGAGAAAAAAACAGATTGAGGCGACACATCTGAGTGTCTCAAGAACTCTGCTGAGACGGTATTGGTAGTAGGTTGTAGTACCGCTGGTCTCAGCATGCAAAAGTGAAGGACAACTCAAACTCTTTGCTCTGAGAGGTGCCAATCTGATCAGGATGAAAGAGGACCACTTCATCGGTATTCTGCCAGAAAATTTTTAAAAACACCATAGGACACATTTCCAGCAAGAGTTCTGACATCCAGCGTAGTCACTTCAAAGATCATGTGTTGAAGGCTAGAACTCGACTTGGCATAAGCATTAAAGATCAAGCATTAATCAATGCTAACTGCGTAAGAGATGGAAGAATAGGCTGGCAGGCAACCGTCAGAACATGTGTCGATGCAATCTGCAGCTCCCGCATTTCCAGTCAATAAACAGTTCCGACAAAGCAGGGGGCCAATTGGCCAAATCAAATTGTTAAGGCCTCAGGCCCCATTTGCTTTAGTGTTGTGCCACCATTGCATGCAAATATTTATCTGATTATCAGAAAATCGTAAGCTCTACTGGCAATTAATTTGTCCTGGCTGTTTAAGCACGTTCCAGGGTGGGTGAGGGGAAATTACAGACGAGAGAGATAATAAACGGATAGATTACCTACAGGCCTGATCCCGGGTAAATACAACAGGGACTGTTTACCTCCAGTCTTACGCAACACAACGAACGCCATAGGTTTTAATACAACAAGGGGTCTCCTAATGGAAACTGGGGCAGAATACAACAACGTTTGCTTCTCTTTAGTAAATGAATGATTAACAATTCCTTTTCTCCCTTCTTTAACCAATTTAACACGTTGCGTTTCTGTATTTGACACCAACCCCCAAGAGCCGCAAGGTGCAAAATGGTCGCAAATGGTTCCATTTCTTTTTTTCTTTTAAGTTGGCATACAGAGAAGAAAAAAAAAGAGGAGGGAGAGAAAGAGGGGGGGGGGGCAGAGAGGGAAAAAATAGGCTAAATAAGCAAGAGGTTCATTAATATCACTGAAGGTGCATTATACTGACAAAGGGCCTCGTGAGGCACCTATTTATTTAGGAAATTAATAAAAGTGAGCATTTGCCCCAGTGTAAATGCCACTTTCTGTCCACAGCAGCAGTTCTGAGCACGCCCCATTCCCCCTCCACTGTTCCTCTGACCTTGGTTCTAATTGCACGGCAGATCCCCGGGAGATCGTGTTCCCCCTAATGGTTTATAAACAATTTTAAAGGGGCTCCACTTTTCTACAACCATAATTAGTTTATGGTCCTCTGGCTCACACCCCTAAACCCCCTCCCATCCCACCGCTGACAGAGGAACCAGTAGGGGGTCTAATAGTGGTGTATTAACCTTACTGAGCGGGACAGTTTACGGACTACTGCACTTGTTTAACTTCTCCCCCAGTAAACTATACATAATAAAGTGAGTGGTGCATGTTTAAATAAGTCAAAAAACTATCTCAAGAGGCACACTATTTACAATGTCATGTGCACGGTATATGTATTTATGGAGTATTTTCAAAAATAGCAACACTTACAGACTATAACACAAAGGTATAAAATCTTAGAACATATTAGAAAATGAGGATCATAGTTTTATTACAGTAAAGGAAACACTTTAGAGACAAAATCTCACTATTAACTAGTTGCTTATTAGCATGCCTATTATTAACACACTGGCTTATAAAGCACATATTCTGGCAAAAATCATAGTTAATGGTTTGTAAATTGCGATAATTGGACCTTAAAACAAAGTGTGACCCAGAAATGTTCTGGTAATAGTAAATTATGTGTACCAGAACTAATAAAAGCAAAATAAAGCTCAACTGAACATTTAATATCCAGTTTTCGGTAAATCCTATTAATTAGAACTTAGGTAATTGTGAAATATATGTGCTAACAATGTTTGTAGCCCTTACACTCAGCTGTTTTCAAAACAGCTGTACACAAGATCTTTTTTATTTTAATAGAAGGAGTTTAACAGCAGATGCTTGAGGCTCATGAGACAAATGTGAGAAATGTTTGCAGGGTGGAGACAAAGAAATGTGAGAAGTTTGCAAGCCAATCACATACAACACAACTGTCCTTTGAGAGTCTACTTCCAATACTTTTCAAGGAGACTATTATGAAAAAGTAGGTATAAATAAAAAAACTATTCGAGTCTGAATGTCATTTTAAAATTGGGAAAGGTCAACATGTAGCACTTTAAGTACACTTTGTACTAAAATCATTTGATCTCCCATATATTTAACTACTAGGCAACATCAAGTGATGCGCATGGAAACATTTTTGTTGTTCTGCAATTAAAAATACTTCTGTAGTTCTACAAGTCAGCATGTGAGATAAAAGTATACAAAAGTAAAAAAAAGAAAAAGCACCTGGGCTTAACAGATGGCTGATATGAGGCGGTTTTGATCTGAAGTTTTATTCTGGTGAGCATGCTTTTTATACGTGAGCAGTATTAAGAAAATGGAAGAAAAGAAAAAAAAAAAACAGAAACAGCTGGAAGCTCTTGGGTTTAAAGATAGGTGGACGAACAGTGTGGTGCAAGAAGCCCAGTAAAGAGAAGCACTGATCAGAGAAAAAAGGATGAGCAGAGACGAGCGAGGCATCAGCAGCACCAACTGTGAAACAGATCACAGCAGAGCTGTATGCATGAGCTCAATAATCTGCCTCCATCACACTCTCAAGCCTGTAGAGATAAATGCACCTATCTGCCCCTCTCAAGCATTTTCTGTGGGTCCCCGTCACCTCTTATCTGGCTTATGCCTTTTATTTGGCTTATCTCCATCATGCAATGGGCTTTTCCAGAAATATATACATTCTTCTCACTAACCCACTTCCACTACACATGAAATATTTGCGTTTTTGTACTAACACACACACACACACACACACAGACAGACAGACAGGCACACACAAACACACACACACACACAGATCTTTATTTGTTATAAGTTAACAGCATTAGTAGTTGCTTTGGGCTTGGCATATAGTGTATTAAGCAATAAAGCAATAAGCCATGAAAGGCCACACTCTGTGACCTCACTTTAATTCTATATTAATGTGCCAAGACACTACAAAGCAGTTAGGCTAATGAACTTTAAGTTCTGGCCCGTTGGCTTGACTGACAAGCAGCAAAAAGTGCTGATATTCTGAACTGCACTACTTGCTACACAAAAATCCTATTGCATAGTTCACTGTATTAAAGGGACAGATTAAAAAAAAAAAGAAAAGCAATTTTCTTCCTCTTATGTCTTGCCAAAATAGCATACATTTGTAAAACTTTGTGTGAGTGTGTGCATGCAAGGTCAACGCGGCTGCAAACAAATATATATATATATATATATATATATGTGTGTGTGTGTGTGTCTGTGATTGCGTGAGTGTGAGAGAGATTGTTATTTATGGCATTTAAATGTTAGAATATAAATGTTGTTCTATTGAACAAAGGAATTCTGAAAACATAACTTTGCCATCACAAAAGAAGTATATTTTAAAATACATTTAAATAGAAAACGTTTATAGAAAATGGCATGGCTGTGTTTGTGCTATAAAATTATGACATTGTGTACACTCTCAAAGGAAAAGGTACAAAAGCCATCACTGGGTAAAATGCACAGTCCATGTACACCAATATGCACAATTGAGGTTATAATATGCACTCTTAATGGGTGAATCAATTATAAAAGGTAAACATGTTTTTAAGTACCTCCCCAGTGACACCTTTTGTGTGTTTTTTTCTTTTCTTCACTTTCAGAAATAAAGGTATGAATAGGTACATTTTTGTACCTATTAGGTTAAAATATGTACACTTTAAGCACCAATATGTACCTTTTAGGTACCAAAATGGATTCTTTATGAACAAACATGTACCTTTTCAAAAGGTGAAATCCCCAGTGACAGATTTTGTACCTTTATTTCTGAGAATGTTGAGAGTGTATCAATGGTATACGGTATAAACTATGCCTTTAATCACACAAACACTGGACCCAGACCAAGCAATCTGTCCAACAATTTGTAATGTGACATATGGCCTCCAGTGTCAAAGCACGGCTGTTGTGCCAGCATGTGTGCCAGCAAAGAAACACAGCCAACCTGCACGAGATCGGCTATGTTCAAGTGAGCAACAGTAAGCTGATCTTAGACTTGAGTTTCTTTATATTAAAGCATACGAGGAGAGTATGAGTGAGCAGTCACTGCATCTTATAACAGCTGTCTCTCTGCCAGTGTTTTCCCTCGAGTCCTGCTGTCATCTGCCATACACTGGCTTTAAAGCTGAAGTGTGTCATTTCACCGCCAGCGTCACCAAACGGAACGGCAAAAATAATGATCGCTTTCCAATAGGATTCTTGAACACACCTGATCTCTCATTGGTTAGGCAAAGTGGCCAAGTCACGCCATCGGTTGAGTCCAAAACTGTACAACTTGAAATAATCTGAAGCTGTTAGTTAGGCCCTGTTTACACGAATGTGTTTTCAAATGAAAACGATTCTTGTCTGGTGCTTTCACTGATACACAGTGGGCAGTCTTGCCAACATTTTGGTCCATTTAAATGTAACCCCATAGTTTTCAAACTAAAAGAGTCTGCAGCATTTTCGAAAGTTTTGAGGTTGGAAAACGCAGGAGTAGTGTAAACGACGGCAGTAACCATTGAAAAGTTACACTATATTACCAAAAGTTTTCACTCACCTGCCTTTACTCATTCTATGAACTGAAGTGCCATCCCATTCCTAACTCATAGAATTCAATATGATGTCGGTC
>JAUCMS010000079.1:13415068-13428049 GCA_032357445.1 Enteromius radiatus | reverse complement strand
AGGCCAAGTGATTAGCACACCTGATTCTGATCATTTGAATGGGTGAGCGAAAACTTTTGGTAATATAGTGTATATGTTGAAAAGCAAAAACCCAGAAGTTTTCAAACTAAAATGGGGTCGGTGAGATTTTTTGGAAGGTGGAAAACGCCAGAATAGTGTAAACGACAGACGCAACCATAGCAGCAAAAGTTATGTGAATTAAAACAAAACCCCAGAAGTTTTCAAACTAAAATGGGGCAGCTGAGTTGTTGTTTTTTTAAGTCTCTTTTTCGAGGATGAAAATGCCAAAGTACTGTAAAAGACAGGAGTAACTGTAGCAAAAGATAGTGTAAGCACTAGTGTAAATGTAGCTTACAAAAGACCCAACAAAGTGTCATAAACTGATCATAATCATAATACTGAAAGCAGGATTTTAATATTGGCAAACAAATAAACAAACAAATAATTAAATAGGTAAACTTCAAAAAGTAACCTCTTCCTTTTTCCAAAAACGGCATCTCAGAAGTGGGTTTATTTTTCAAATTTCATTGCTAAAATGCTTTCCAAAACATCACTGCGCCCAAAGCTCCACAGTCGGAAGGTCATGTGTCGACTATTAACCTCTACACAACACACTAAACACTTCAGCGTTCACCGTGAGAGGCGAGTAAATTACGTTCTCGCTGACAGGAAGTCTCAGATCTACTCCCGTCTCCGACAGGCTTCGTCTCCTTCCCTACACCATGACTGACTGGAGTCCAAAGGTCTCCCCCTTCAGCTGCTGCTCAGTGTTTGTGTTTACACATCAACTGTCCTCGTTAATTTCCTACACTTGAAGATGTATCACGGTCTGGTGTTTCGCGAGAGATGCAGTTCAATTTAAGTCATTCTTGAGAGGGGCTCCAGACTTTTAAAAATTGCCGGGAGCCTGTGGCTTCTAAAGTAATGAATTCACAGTCAGTATATTAACCTAATAATACTTATTAATGCCTTTAAATTCTTCCAAAAAATGAATGGGGTCAGCAGTGTAAATAGTTGGTAACACTTTACTTAAAGCTTTTATTTGCAAGGCATTGTAAGGTATTCACAATGTAGTAATGCCTTATATACGTTCATAAATAACTGTAACCAAAGGGTCCCAACTTTATATTAAGTGTCCCTAATACCTGTGTGCTTCCATAGTAACTAGATGTGTATCTACTGTAGTAAGTAACCACAGTGTAAGTACATAGTATCTAGAGCTGTAATATTTCTGTAACAACCCTCAGAATGGTGTGTGTAAGTACAAATGTTTAACAGGACATTGGTAACAACACTTTTTTTCACTTCACCAAGTACTCATGTAACAGGAATTACATAGCTACATTTTGTAACAGCAGTATGTATTTAGAGTAACTGGAACAGGGGGTGATCAGGGGGTGTAGGTGGGTAGGAGTTGGTGCACCTCTGTAATACCAGTGTATATACATGGTAACTCCTCAGGAACTGCCCACTTAATATAAAGTGTAACATTCTGGACTCCAACCATAATTTATATGTAAAACCTAACTTTTCTGCTGTGTAACATCAGAGTAATTACAATATTTAATATAAAGTGTAACACATTATTTACCAAAAGTGCTGTTAGTCCTGTTACACATTTGTACTTTCATTACCAAAAAGTGTTGTTACAGTACCAATACCCTGTTACACATTTGTACTTGTTACACGTGTGAAGTTACAGGCTTGAAAACTCACAATTCACTGACTGAGGAAGTCTGATTCCTATCACCAACTCGAGTACAGTTTTGTGAATCTTTTTGATCACATTTGTCATTTTTCACACTCTCTCCAATGGCATGTTAATTTTTTAAATTACTCTTGCAAATTTAAGCTAATACAGTTAGGCCAATAAATGCTGCAGCTTGCTTTTAGATGAAAGCACTGCTTTGAGAAGAAAAGCAGGCTGCGGTGGTCCTTCAGGATGACCGTGTTGATTTGCAATCCGAGAAGAATAGAGACAAACTTCCACAGTCCTGAGGCAGAAGCTGCTTTGTGGTGTCCTGGCCTGAGGGTTGGACATCACAGGTAATGGCTTCTGCAGTGAGCTGCCTGCTTTAACACCCATTTCTCATTTCCCCTCTTCAGGGCTGAGAATACAGATGGATTTGCTCCTAATGGATCCACACGTGTACACACAGCAACCAGCTCAGCTAGCAAGGGACAAACAATGCAGTCATTTTTCCAGGGGCTTAAGGTCTTCCTATTAATAAGTCATAACCCTTCAAGCAAGCATTTAGTTTGACTTTAAAGAGAACAGACTGCAGAGGAGGACAACCGCTGGCTCATAGCTGCCTGATCAAAAAAAAAAATAAAAAAAAAAACTCCCATATATGCACACTATCCTCTTTCTTACTTAAATGTAATTTCTGCTGAACAAACAAACATTGTTTTTCATATCCTGCTCATGACTCATTATTTTTTAAAGGAATTTTCTGAGTTCAATGCAAGTTTAAAATAATTAAACCTTCCTAGCCTAAATGTGTTTTTTTGTTAAAACAAAGTCTTTATGCACGTGCAATGGAAGTCCGTTAAAAAAAAAGTTAAATATTTATATATTTATTACGGGTGTCCTCGAATAGTCGACGATTCAATTCGAGGAGCCTGATACGACTCTCAATCTCTCAGTCAAATATTAGCAGAGTGTTATGACCATATAATTTGGCTATACGGGGGTGCTCAATGTCTGATTTTACATAGAACGACCGGCTTTCTCCCTAATATGTTAATATACAGCCTATTAAAATAATGCCGTAAATAAGAATCTGAAAGGAATAAATACAACCACCCCTTAAATTTTGCTTAATTTTCCATAATCCGTGACAGACGGATATAAACCCTATCTTGGTGGCAGGGACTTAAATCTTAACGAGACTCAAATTAAGGCAGAGTAAAAGACTGGATTTTTTCTTTTTAACTCTTTTGGCTTATATATACATTGTGTAATTATTTGTCATATAAGATTTGGTTGAGTTACGATGCAGTTTAGCTGATGTGTTTCTGCACATTGTTGTGGAAGAGTTCATTCCGAGCCGCACAGACCCGTTCACTTCTGCATTCGGAACACTTCGTTCAGACAGCATACAGTACAAGTCATAATATTAACATGATGTATACATAACAAAGCGTATTCTATATGAGATAAATGAAAACCCACAAAAATCCTGCTATGATGCTTCATTCTACTGATCATCTTGAGCACGCATGGCTCAAAACAGAAATGCACAGCATTAAGAACTATGTAAAAAAAAGTGTTGTGAACTCTGATGACGTTTAATGTTAATTATCTTTTAACTTAAAACATTATTTACTCCATTTGTACCTGGCAGGCGTCTGTTATACATTTTTCCTGCATGATAACATCAGTGATTATGACTGTCATGATTCTTATTTTGCCCCGCCCCCAAACATATGATTCGACTATAAGTCGACTATTGGCAAGATTCGAAAATTCAGATTCGACTGTGAAAATCCTTAGTCAGGGACACCCCTAATATACAGTGTGTGTATATATTGTGTGTATATTATTATGTAAACAAAATCTTATTTTGAATATGATTAATTGCTATGAATAGTTTCACAGCACTAATATACAACGTAATGATGTAATAATCTCATTTAATATAATATTAGGTAACACTTTACAATAAGGTTACATTAGCTAACATTAATGCATGTTAATGTACTTAATGTATTAACAAAAACAAACAATGAACAGTACAGTTAATGTATTATTTATTAATTATTATAACGTTAGTTCATGAATTCAGAGTGCAGTTCATTCTTAGTTCATGTTAACTAATGAACCTTATAGTAAAGTGTTACCTGATATTGTAACATTTTGAATGTGTTCATTCTGTGATCGACATACAAACATTTTTGTACATTAAGTGTTTGAAAAACATCAGTATTGCTTGATAGTCGAATCTAAAAAAGTTATATATTGAGTAACACACAAGAATATGGGACCACACACAAAAAATGTTACATGCATTTTAAAAGTACAGTCACAATCCTAAAAACAATACTTGCACAATACAATCACAATTTAAAGTATTATCCAAACTGACCAAACTACAGGAACTTCACAGCTCAATTAACATATAATTGCACACAGAACACCACCTACAAGCCATACTTGCAAATGCATTACAGTAAATGCAATCTGTGTTTGTTTACAATCTGCGGAACTATTATAATCAACATGTCAAAGAAACTATTCATAGAGCTGTATTTGCATTTAGCTTTGAAAAAAAATTCTCTGACGCATAAACAAAACCCCTTTTGTAGTTATTCCTGAATATACATCATAAAGTGCCATCTAAAATAATTATACATTACAATAGCAATGATATCACTCTCTATTGTCAAACACAAGAGGGAAATACAATACTTGTAATTAACAACTTCTTCTACCCTATGCTTCTAAGCGCAAACGCTCTCCTGAGACCCGAACGCAATTACGCACGGCTGAGACTATAAAATCACGCTAAAACTACATTCCCGAGTTAACAACCACTCTAAACTAGCGACACGCACACACAGAGAGCGCACGCTAACAACTTGCGAGTAAGTGTTCAGAGCTATCAGCTGCCATAGTGTGAAGGTGTAAGGAAAACAAAGGGTGGAGAAAAATCATTAGCACCTAAGAGAATCTGCTTTGTACACACAAATTACCGCAGTAATTAGAGACAAAATACCACAAAAGCTTTGGAGGGCCTGGAGAGCATTTCAATCTAATACCAGTGAGGAGGGTTGATTTGCTGCATACAAATGCTCTTTATGTGTGAAGAGACAATCGTCTAAAGCCAATGCGTGAGAGTACATTGCTGCCTATACGCACTTCAAACACGTCGCTGTAATTGGGTGTTTCTTCAATTGTGGGCGCTCTGGTGTCTCAAGGGTTGACTTTTAGGATAACTAACAGGTTTCACTCTCTTTTGTTACTGTCTTTTTAAAATGTATTACCTTTATTCGTTTATTTCTTTATTTTTTTTCTTGCAGCTTCTTCCAGCCTCTGAATGTCAATTTTCCAATTATAATATCTTTGTGAGTCTAATTTAACCCCCGAGATGAGACAGAATAAGGCACCGTGATTATAGAAGTTACCTCAGTTAATAAAGTGTGTAACAATGATCATCGCTTCACACTCTTCAAACGAGCGCTTGTACAGATACACACGGCAGTGTTTGAAAACCATGTCTATCGGTGGAATCTGTCAGTGGATCCCTAACATATCTGCTCATAGATGCCGTTTTTAAATGCTCTTCTGTGTGTGTGTGACACGTATGTGTAAGTGTTCAGTGAAGAGTGTGAAGCGATCATTGCAGCCAGACACAGACATGTGACTCTGGATCACAAAACCAGTCATAAGGATCAGTTTTTCTTGATTTATACATGGTTTAAAAATTGATAATTCAAGGTTTTGTTGATAATTAAAAAAAAAAAACATTGAAATACTGAGAAAATGTCCTTTAAGGCTTTCCAAATGAAGTAAATAAAAACACTGAGGAGAGATCACTGAACTCCAGCACATATCAGCACGCACACAGGGTTGCCAGATTGCACAACGAGGTGAAAAGCTGTTTTTGAGACACAATCTCTTCACATCTGGCAACCACAAGAGTGAATGCTAGTGGAAAGCAATGCAAGATACAGCAAATGCCAAATTTAAAACACGATTTCAGGATAAATAACGAACCGGCCAATATTGTGACAATTTTTTTTTTTTTTTATTAATCGAGAAAGGTGGATATTGTAAAAGATTAAAATCTGATTAATCATGCAGCCCTGGATGCTTAGCCATTTCTGATATGCCAATATTTTCAACTCATTTTGCCAATTTTTTAAGTATATTCCTGTTTTAGGGTAGCATTCTAACTAAAAAGGAAACTCTTAAGTGACTGATTTGGAACACTAGCAGCAAATGTGCAGTTATACAAAACAGATGACATGACATAAACAATGCAATAAGCAATAATGTACATACCAGTCTAAATCAGTACAATCAGCTTTTTTTCTTTTTAATATTTTAATTATCAATACTTTATGAATGTATACCATATATAATACATTTAGATTTTTTTTTTTTTTTGTACACTTAGCTCAACAAAATGCTTTTTGGGATTGGCTTCTCTACCTATGCCACTAAAGAATTTTGTAAATATTAGAAAGTAGTGTAATTATGTTTCCTACCATTTGGAACCGCCTTCATGTTGAGAGCCTGTCACTGGTTTAAAGACGCTTTAAAGGGGTCATGAACTGCCTTTTTAATTAGAAGGGTTAAACAGGGCAGCGATGTAGAAGCATTCTGAGGAGGCAGTGTTCAGCCAGTTCAAAAGATCAAGGGAATCACAGTTTCTCAGTTTATGACCCCTTTAAAATAGACACAGATCAACAAGATTTGGAAAAAACTTTTGAAGTCTAGAATTTTAAAATCAGTTTAAAAAAAACGCAGAAAATATATTAGCTAAATTTTGCATAACAAGGGCAAAAACAACTGTCCTCTTCCCCTACTGTTGGACACTGTTAGCAGACAAACAAATTAACCAGTTAAATAGAAGTAGTGTTGCAAGTGGGTTTAATTTCTAAATGCACAAGGCCAAAAGTGCACGTAGCTGCAGAAACACCCAATTACAGAGTCTTTTATCAACAAGGAGGAAAAAAAAGTGACAGAGCAAGCCGCACGGGAATCTTTTGCTGTCTTCTGGGGGAGAGCGCTGTGGAAATATGGGGATGAGGACTGCAACCACCTAGCTTTATACCGCAACGTGTGTCCCCGTCTCTGCCGCGTAAACAGCACGGGTGTTTTATGGCCTTAAATCAATTAGAGACGAGGCAGGCAAGACAAAGTGAATGTGGGGCGGGGGGGGTCGCTTTTTGCTTTCCCATGACAATTCGAGCACTGCCGGGCCCTTTGGATAAGGAGGTTACGTCCTGCCTGTGGTGCAGAGTGAGAATATTCATCATGGATTTTATTCCTGGACAGGCCGAGCGAGGAAAGGCAAGGAGAGGAAACGGGACGGGGCACCTACACGCAGGGGAATCTCGCCGCGACACATTCGTCTCTTTCCCAGCGGTGCTCTACTCACACACACACACACACACACACACACACACATACACAGAGTGAATGTATCAGGCCCGCACACTGGCAGATAGGGAATCAATTTACCTGAATCCCGTCCAGGAGCTTGCTCATGCACCAGAAGCTGTCAGCCTCAATGTTCCGCAACACCTCTTCCTGCAAGCTGGAAACATTGAAATTTTCCACTTCTTCCTCTGCAAAGAGCCAAAAGACAAAAGAAAATAAGAAACAGACAGAGAAAAAGAATGAGAGTGAAAGACAAAGAGGGAGAAAAATAGAGAAAGAGACAGCGTATAGAAAGATTCCTTCTATAAATGAACATCTTCTACGAAAGAGATGGTAGAATGCTACCAGTTTTGGGGGCGTGCTTAGAGAATGCATTCTTTCGTTAAAAAGGCGTTTTATGAGAGATTAAAACACACACACGCAAACACGCTCAGCAGCTTCTGGGAGTTGTCAGAGAGAAGTGTCATTTAGGATAACTGAACATTACCAAGAAGCATATACATTCACGGTGATTTCCCGTGGCAAAAACACGATCTTAAAACACACAATGCTCAACATATAATCCAGAAAAAAAAATGTGTGAAACATTTGCATTTGAGGCATTCTTTTAAAAGGCACATAAAACATACATAGGTAAAAAAAGAAATACCAGATTTAAGAAAAAGTCAAAAAAGTGAACATATCATGAAATACAAGAGCCTTTTAATTAGTTTA
This sequence comes from Enteromius radiatus, assembly GCA_032357445.1. Classification (NCBI taxonomy): domain Eukaryota; kingdom Metazoa; phylum Chordata; class Actinopteri; order Cypriniformes; family Cyprinidae; genus Enteromius; species Enteromius radiatus. The sequence goes on along the minus strand of JAUCMS010000079.1, from coordinate 13,420,224 downwards.
TTTAGAATGGAACCTTTATTTAGTTTATTGTGTATCAATATTTTTGCACATTTTCATTTGCAAATGTTTTGGACCTCAAATTGCAAGCCTCTTGTCCTTCATCATCTTTATTTATTTATTTTATTATCATTACTGCACAATTCCAAAACATTTGAAAATAAAAGTATACAGACATGCTGTAGACGCTAAATATTAATAATAATGATAATAATCAAATTTGCGCATGGCTTTTTTTGCACTCTGACAATCATCAGTTATATCTTAGAACATTCTGTGTATTTTAAATTCATTTTATTTTTACTTTTTTCTTGTTCATCATTTTAATTAGGTTTATTTATATTATTTTATTTAGCATTACTTTACTTTTTAATACGCCTAGCTAATTTTTATTCCAGTTTTACTATAGTATTTCAAATTAAACTAAAAAAAAAAGAGAAATAAAACCTTGGCAATAAGCTAGCTTATATATATATATACACACACACACACTCCTGTGCAAAAGTCTTAGGCCACTAGCATTTCACCAACATAAAAAATATTCATGCGTGCTTCTCCCGAAATTTGTTTATCAACATCACTTTTGTCATTGATTGTAATAATGCAGTGCGATTATTGTCTGCACAAGAAGTCTGACAACAGCCAGTGCTCCACACAGAGATCTGATCATCCTCCAGTCAGTCTGGAATGACATGAAGTAACAGAACAAACTAAATCCAGAAAAACTATGGCAACATCTCCAAGATGAAGGAAAAAAACAATGACAGTCACAAGGATAGAGTAACCCTTTAAGTTTGGATCCCAGTTTGATTAAACAATATCTCTGTTATATTAAAATGAAAGAAATATCCAATTCCAATTTGATAACTTGTTTGATATGGAAGCATATGTGTAGCAAAATTCAATTTGCAATGTAATATTGAGCTAGTCCTGTCACCTACATTCACGTACGAATCTTCTAAAACACCACTATTTCTCTCTTCATATCTCCAGCCGCTATGTTTCGAATGATCTAAACGTAACACGTTTCCGCCAATCCCCGCCTTGAAGCAATGACTTCGGAGGGTGGGCGTGGTCAGCTCGGAATGCATTTTTAAAGACACGCTGAATTTTGCTACAAATATCCCACGGCGTCATGATGAAAATGCAATCATAGGTGTCCTAACTAGTTAAAATGCATTTCGGATAAATAACATTTAAATTATAATTTTGCTACAATTTCTGCTTGGACATGTTACACATATCAGATCAATTTGGGTTATACATTTTCATTTTAATTTTGCAACTTATACAGCATTAAAATTAGTATGCAATTTACATATTAAGATTTCCGTTGTAAATTGCAAATGTAAATAATATTTCATTTTCCTTCTGCACCAAACTTTGCACATGTGGATGTACATTTAAATAAGAAATACATTGCCATTTTGAATATTGCATTGCTATTTAATTTTTGCTACACATATGGTTCCACAGTTTGACAGCACATGCGCCCATGTTAATACGACAATGTACGAAAATCAAAAAACAGCCATATCAAAATCCCAAATCAGTTTCTTCACTGAACAGCTGAACCATTTTCCTAAAGCAAAGGTCGACGCAAGTGTAGATTTATTTAGTAACCACTGTGAACGAGTCAAACCACGGCTCTGACAGGGACAAGTCACAGGTTGAGCAGAGGAACGATATCACAGAATTACACACACACAGAGCCGCTCCGTCTCCTTGGCAACATGGGTCTAACCTTAAAGAGTAGAGTACGGCGAGCTCTAGCTGACAGGACCAGTGGGCTGCTGGGAATATTTGCAGTGCTGCAGTTTAGCGAATGGCTGTCCAGCTTCCAGGCCGCCCACTCCATTAGTGCAGTCTACAACGCCACTGGCTCATCACAGACGCACGCTCATGACTGTCTGCTGCCTGACAGGACACAGCGCAGAGGAAGCCACGATGGTGTATTACTCCCGAGGTAGGGCAAGGAAACATCGAAGTCTGAATGACCTCCAAATAGTGGACAAACTCACTGCGCTTTCAAATAACACCCTTCTGCTTAGGAACGAAAGTACTCACGAGGCTTTTAAAGTGTGTGTGTGTGTGTGTGTGTGTTGGGGGGGCTGTAATAAGGCAGTGTTAATCTCTCTAGTCGTGAGAGTCCCTTAACAGCACTTTCACTCATCACAAAACAAGGACACGCAAAGAGGAGGAGATCACAAGACGAATGCATAAAACAACAGCACCTCCTGTGGTCAGCAGTGGAGCTGCAAGTAAATGACTTGCTTGTGGTATTAGCAACAGTCTTGTATACTGTAGCCCCACTTTGGACATTTGAGTGACATTTAAAATGCCTAAATGTCATTGGAGTAAATAACATTAACCCCTTAAGGTCTGACATATTAAATAAAAGAAAAAAAAAAATATTGAAAAAAGCTTCAACCTTTGGATGACAATAAACAGTAGGTTTTTATGGCTCACATACAAGTATATAGTGATAATATGGACAAAAAAAACAGGTAATATAAAACAGATTTTGGTAACACTATATAATAATGCATTATATCTTGTTGTAAACAATAATAACAATTTTAAACGCATAGCATAACAATGAATAAAAATTAAAATGCATTGCATTGAATTAAAATGCACTTTTATAATGTATTATATACATTAAGACATTAAGTAAAGTGTTACCAAAATCTTATATTATATAGAAATAGACAAAGACAAGTTAAAACGCTGCTTTAATCAGTTGAACACTTTGTTTAATTTTATAATCATTAATGAGTTCAGTAGACTATAATAATCATATTTCTAAATCAAATTACAATTTAAAATACAATTTGATTAATGTATTACTATTAATACTATTAAACAACACATAAGCTACCCCAGTCTTCAGTGTCACACTATCCTTCAGAAACAATTCTAATAGGCTAATGTAGATAACCTTTATTTTAATACGGAATGTTTAAAACTATTATTCATGGGATTGTACAATGCATTGTAAGGTGCATTATAAGGCATAAAATAATGTATTTTAGCTACATTTGCTGTATAATGCATCATATAATGCATTATACCTGTACATAAAGGCTTTAAGTAAAGTGTTACTAGAATGTAATGTTATATATAAATAATGTAACTGATTCTTTAACATTCAACTGATTCTTTATAACAGTAGTTAAAGAGTGGTTCCATACATTTCATATAAATATCAGATGTAACTTTAGTCCAGTGTTTATGTAATGTTTACTTTAGATCACTAAAGATTTCACAGTAAAAAGACACAGAGTACCACAATATGATGGGAGATGTTTTTTTAATTAGAGAGCCATTTAATTGCTTAAAAATGTCAATCAGACAACATAACTAATGTAGTGTAGATTGTGTCTTCCGCTGTTTCTTTCTATTTTAATCATGTTGATAGTTTAGAGACCTTCGAAATGTGCATATCAAATATGATACAGTAAGAAAGCGACTTTCCCCCCCCCCCCCCCCCAACACATTTTCCCAAAAAATTGTTTGTATCTGTCAAACGATAGTGGAACAAATCCACAGTTTACATATAATAAATGTGTGGTTAATAATGTGACACCCGTATGAACTTTAAAAAGCAAAGCAAAAATGACTAAAACGAAATCTAGTAGCATCTGCAAACAAATCCTATCGATCCTTCGTCAGAACTAACCTCTCTTTTCAACTGAATACAACGACATTTATTTTTTTAAAAGTGTATCTCAAGATCAAAATAAACATGCTGAATTCCTACAGTAGATACCCCGAGACACACATCTCCTTGGTTTATATTTATTTTCCAGGGGTGACTCAGTGAAGCCTGACACTGTTAAATGAACTGAATAGCATGTATTATTGATGTGAGAATAAGAAGGTTCAAACACACACATACACACATACGCGCGCACATACATCAATTCACAAAAACAGAAGGTGTGTGACTCTGTGACCACAGTTCCACCCAGTGAAGTCTCCATCGCACCATCTGTCTGAAGGCATTGCAAAGGAAAAGAGCAGATGTCTGTAAACATACAGACCAGAGTCGACAACACACCAACTGTACTGCCTGCTGCAAAAAATTTATTTCCCAACGGCCTCTGCTGACATATTGCCACTTTATGAATTACAAAACCACAGGTTAAAACGCTGATTAAATCAGGTGAACACTTGTAGTACATGATTTAGTATTCATTTCATTTATAATTCATTATAATTCAAACATTAAGGAATTCAGTAAAATATACGAAAACTAATACAATTAAATAGCTGTTATGCATTTTAAAATGTATTCAATGACTGTGGTGGTGTCACATTAGCCTTTAGAAAACACTCTAGTACACTAATTTGGCTCACTAATTAGTGAACTAGTTTTTTTTATAATTATTACTGTTAAAAACAGTACTATTTATTTTTCCCCGGGATACCTCAGTTATTAAAAATGCTAAATTAAACAGCATGCATGTGTTGTTTCTTTGTATTTGTTGTTTGCAATTATGCAAAATCTTGTCAATTTAATACCACCTTGCTGAATAAAAGCAGTAATTTCTATTCTAATCTTACTGATCCCAAACTTTTGAAGAGTAGTATTTTCTGAATTTGAGAAATTGACTTTAAGAGTGCTGAATGACACAGTGGGGCAAACAAGTATTTAGTCAGCCACCAATTGTGCAAGTTCTCCCACTTAAAAAAAAAGATGAGAGAGGCCTGAAATTTGCATCATAGGTATACCTCAACTATGAGAGACAAAATAAGAAAAATAATAATAAAATCTGAAAATCACATTGTAGGATTTTTAATGAATTAATTGATAAATTCCTCTGTAAAATAAGTATTTGGTCACCTACAAACAAGCAAGATTTCTGGCTCTCACAGACTTCTTTGAACTTTTTTAAGAGGCTTCTCTGTCCTCCACTCGTTACCTGTATTAATGGCATCTGTTTGAACTCGTTATCTGTATAAAAGACACCCGTCCACAACATCAAACAGTCACACTCCAAACTCCACTATGGCCAAGACCAAAGAGGTGTCAAAGGATACCAGAAACAAAAGAAGAAAAAGGAAGGAAGACTTGGTGCAGCTTGGTGTGAAGAAATCAACTGTGGGAGCAATTATTAGAAAATGGAAGACATACAAGACCACTGATAATCTCC
>JAUCMS010000079.1:13395554-13407601 GCA_032357445.1 Enteromius radiatus | reverse complement strand
AATTCATATTCATGTCCAGTTTTTTTTCTTATGTGGCAAGTAGCCGTATAATAAGCGGGATAATAGACGTGTAGCCTGTAGTTATCGCAAAATAAGCCCCTTCAGCGTGATACAAGACCCTCCGCTTCGCGTCGTGTCCTGATCACACTGTCGGGGCTTATTTTGCGATAACTACCGGCTACACGTCTATTATCCCTTACTTATACTAAAACATACTGTTTTTACAAACTAAAAGGCACTGACAGTTGCTTTGTGGAATTCTCAGCTACCATTACAAATTAGGTTAGAGGATAACATTATATATTCAATCTAATGTCAAGGGTTACAACATATTAAGGATTTTGTGTATGTGTGTGTGTGTGTGTGTGTGTGTGTGAAGTACACCAATTATTTAAACGAATCGTAATTTCATTATGTTATTATCAACCATGCAACTGTGAAAATTTCTAACCTGGTTTTTGCTTTGGATCAACCGATTGTTTAATAAGACAAAGCATGCAACGCACAAAAATGGCATTACGATCGTCACATTAGGCTTACATTATATTTTGCATACAATTTAACTTGCTCCTTTGCATGAGGCATATAGTATGTCCATTTATATTAATAGTTATTAGGATAAGCGATTGGGGCACTCAAAAAGCCATGCAAGCTTGTTTTGCTGGCATGCTTAGGTGCTTTATTAAGCATAAATAAATAAGTGACAATATCCTACTATTATAATACATTTATCCAAGCAGATATTAATTGAATTGTAGTTTGAACGATCATTTTGGGGTGATCTATTCCTGATACTCTGCCACTAAAAACTCCTAAAACTTACCTTTTTTTTTTTTGACCAGAAGAATCATAAATGTGGGTCAGACGTAATGCTGATGGATCTGTAAAACTACTTAAGCAATCAAAAAAAAAAAAAAAAACCTTTCATGCTTCCTGTTCATTCTTTGACTACCATGAGGAAGGTTCCCTGCAGTCTTGCTGCTAGCACAAATCAATAAGATCGAATTTAACTTCAGCTTGCTTTTTCTTCCACCAGGCCTTCGCCTTCAAAGTACAAGAACTCACAGAGCAAATTAGAAATTTCATTTGTTAGGAGCAAATTGTATTCAAATCTATTTTGAAGGCTCTCAGAACAAGGGCAGAAAAGCCCAATGAATATTTTCACTGTCTTCTCTTGCATTTATTTACAAGCGTAATGAAAATGACTGTTTAATAATGAAATGCCCTAACAGCAATGTACACACAGCCAAAGCACTAACTGGCCCCTAATTTAGCCCTGTCATCATACATTTTTTAAAGCAGGAATCAAAAACAATCTGTGGCTTAAAGAGATAACATGATTCTGCTAAAAGGAATTTATGGGCGCATTTCATTCAGGGCTGTTATCTAAATAAAGGCTTATTTCTCTGATCCAGAGTATTTTAGACGAGCAATGTTGGGACAAACTAATTAAAAGTAGCTACGAACATCAGAGTTCATTGAAACCTGTAAGACTTGCTCTACTTAAAATAAAATAAAATAGAAATCTGACTCTGGTACGTTAAGTTTTAATCTTCATAGCACTATTACAAAACTTTTTGGTTGTTTTTTGCCTTTCTGTTCTTTAGTTTAATAAACTCTCATCTCAGAAAGGGGTTTTCACAAAGGTTTTCTTGTTTGTTGGTTAGATATTAAGTCAACCACTGAAACATTTAACCTTTCCTTGGCCCAAAAATAGTGATTTACAAACAGAACATGTTTCTATTTGGTTGTTTTAATGAATCTATTGATAATTTTAGTTGTGCTTCCTGGTAATCTTTTAATCCTAAAAGTTAAAGCTTAATTGACTTTATATTTATTTGCTGCGATCACGGCTATACGCTCCTCCAACGAGCCGCTTCTTCTTCGGCTTTTGTCGAGGTACTGCAATTCAAACTTAACAGAAAGTCTGACGTTAAATATTTGTTTACACATCAGTCATAATTGTAGCATAATTGTGAGTTAAGGCGCTTTTCCACTACACAGAACCAGCTCGCCTCGGCTCTGTTTGGTTTTCCACTGTGTAAAAGTTGTACTGTACCTCCACAGGAAACTGCAGTGACGTAATCTTCTACGCGACACACACCCGCTACCCACACACACAAAGGAAGGTCTGCACCTCCTCGTTTGACCACGGCGTATTCTTCCGAGTTGCCATAATATGTAATGGATTGGATATGTTGCGCAATCTCTGGCCAAACTTTTTAAAAATGGCGGGGTTATTCTATATACTTTTGCTGGCTTGTGCAATGATGACCAATCAGCAGTTTGCTGTGTTTTCACGTCACATTTTAGTATCGCCTCAGGACGCTTGGAACCTCGCCGGAGGTGGTACGAAAAAAAAGTACCTGGAAGCCGGTACAGGTACAACTTTTACACAGTGGAAAACCAAACAGAGCCGAGTCGAGTCGAGCTGGTACTGTGTAGTGGAAAAGCGCCATTAGTCACATCAGATGTCAAACAGTGGTTTGTGTTCACAGCGGATAAAGGACTAAAATTCCGGTCTGGTTCTCTCCGGTCAAGTACTTCATGCATCAGAAGATACGAGGTATAGATCTTTTTTTATATTTTTAAAGCCTAAAAGCTTCAACCTATTTATTGTAGCTGAATAACAACAAAATCTCAGTTGTTCCACAAATGGTGTGGAACAACATAACCATTTATAGGTAGTTGATCCATAATTCATTTGTACTGACTGTAGTTGCAACAGTTTCTATCCAAGCTACTCATAACATAAAGTACCTTCCCCATACACTGTAGACAAGTAGTGAATTTTGGAATGTGCCGTTACACTGGCATTGATGGATACGGGTCTCTCGTCAGAGTGAAGCCGTGATGTTTTGCTACTGCTTGCCCTCAGCAGTCAGCACTTGGCCCACATAGCACACTTTGAATGAGTATCTGTCACACATGGCACCATGCCTTATTGCGCCGGGTGGAGTTGTGGGAAATAAATTGCTGAGGAAGTTGGTACAGGTACATTTTACAAACTTTCCTCCACACACACGCACACACACTGAAGAGAGAGAGAGTTCTCCCAAACATCTTTATCATAGGAGAACAAGGCACTGGCATCGTCTTTTGACAAATATACTCAGTGCATACAAACACAGATGCATACAAAACAGAAATAAAGTACGCCTTTCAGAGGAGGAACAATTAAGCATCTCATTTCACAAGGAGAACGGCAAAAACAGTGCTGGGAGAAAACAAGAAAGCAAATAACAAATGGAACATTAAAACCAAGATACAGTATATCACTGCAATGTTGTTCACTATTTAAGGGCCTAAGCCCCGATGCATACTCAATGCAAGCATGTTAAATTGATTACTTCTATGATTACATATGAATTACTCACGGCTCAAGCTTCAGATACACATTCTCATGTAAACATCACTGCATTAACAGCTTACAACGTAATTCAGAAAGGAGCATTCACTTTGACAGCGATTCGGTGTGACAAAGCACCCAGAAGTCACTCAAGGGAGTGTGTGATTTGCGGTGACATGAGCAACTGCAACGGTTGACAATGCGACAGAGTCGGGCAAAAATATATGCTAATGAGCACTGATGCGATGTAACCATTCTCTTTCAGGTCAACTACTGTCACACAAAGCATTTGTGTACTTGTGCAGAGTATTTTTCAGGCCTGAAGGACAAATTGGACAGCACTTGTAAAAACCAAAAAAAGTGGAGGCTTTGATTCTTCAGGATCAGACAAGGTCAAATGACCCAGGAAAATGTATCCCCATGGATGCCAACGACAGCAGAGCCTGGGGGGGAAAGACCCCCATCCTCCTTCCTTTGAGTGCAGCAATTGAGCCACCCTTGTTCATTGGTTCAGGTTATTAGTGTCTCATAAGCCCATTGGAAGGGTCCCTGTGGGCCCTTCAAAATCATTAGTCTGGACATCCCGTTTAGTCCACTGGAAATCAAACACTTAAAGGTGTAAAGGTCGAGAAAGTGAAAGACATTGGGAACAATCGTGACGATTGAATCTGACAAAGCAACCGAAGACCCTTGAAAAGGTTTAAAGGGGCAGGTTATGACCAATTTTACGAAACTGTAATTGAGAAATTATATTAAAATCCATGCCACTGGGAATAAAACGCCCACGCTGGTTTAACACCAAAAGCAGAAAACTAGTGAGTTTTGGACTTAACATAACTACATATCTCATTTTGTAAAAGGTTTATTGACTTACCGATATACTCAAAAACATAAACGACGAAGAAGGGTGTGACGAGGTCATTGATGCCTTGAACGTAACCACTGGCCGGATGCCGTATCGCCCATATAAACAGAATCCTCTCAAAGATCTAGCAAAAAGCAGCAAAAGAAGATATCAGGATACATATTCAGCATTTGTAAGTAGCAGATATTGATATATACTGATTCATGCAATATAACAGGAAAACAGTTAGTAGTAGAATTCGAGCGTACAAGGTCACTCAAACGGTTTTAATTAGAGTCACAGTGGGATCAGCCACCCCCAGCCAGCAATCAATTAAGAAAATCAATTAAGCCTTCTGAGCTTTTTAATCATTAACATCACAACATTCAATAGCACGGACAGCAAGGTGAGAAATTACAAGTAGCCGTGTGCATATTTATTATTAGATGGGGATCTCTCTTTATTTGCGGTTTGCCAAGTTGGATGTGTTCCTGGATTTATATAATTGTGGTTTCTGGCACGAAACGTCAACTTAACAATTAGAGTTTAGGGTTTAGATTAAGTTAGGGGTAGGGTTGCTGTGTCAAAAACATAAACCATCATTTGTCATTTTAATAGTGAGTTAATTTAGTTTAATGTAGCTTAATTTAGACAATAGAATACCCAAGACGTGTTGCTCGTTTAGTTTTTGAATGATTTCTGACTGAACTATTCTGGCACAGATTTCATATATGAATCTTGATCGAGAATTTGATGCGTCATCATTCAAAGAGATGGGAGCTGCACTTGCATGCCCAAGAAGGCGTTTCAAAACAGACTCATGGGCGGGCCTTGGCTGCCATGGATTCCAGACCTTCAGCCGTTGGTCTAATAACATGACTTGCCTTAAAGGAACTTTGGTTTTTTTTCGACCTTGGGGTCAGATTAAGCCCAAAGAATATTTCAGTTTTCATCTGAAAGTAGGAGCTTCCCATTGCATTTGACGGCATTAGAAATGAGGTTAGTCATTTAAAACAGTTTTAGTGGTCAGTAGATATGGTAGATGCTTAATAGATTTAATCAATATTTTGACAAGTCATCTAAGCCAAATGTACTGTAACAAAAATACATATTTTAGTTTATAAGAAAGTACTAAATTAAACCTCATATTCAAATGTTATATCTTTTATGCATTAGGAAAGCATTAGAAAATATTTAGCATTCTAAACAATTCCATTTTTTAACAAAAATGTGGACATTGTCCTTCAAAAACACTGTGCAGTGTTAATGTATGTGTTATTGGGGGCAGCCAATGGTTAGGGAGTCGGGTTTGTAATTGAAAGGTTGCAGGTTCGAGTCCCGGGTCCGGCAGGGATTGAAGGTGGAGGGAGGCAAGAGCCTTGAGCAAGGCACCGTTCCCCCAACTGCTCCCACTGCTCCGGGTGTGTGTGTGTGTGTGCGTGTCTGATCACTTCTCACTACTGTGTGTGTCCACTTGGATGGGTTAAATGCAGAGCATGTCACGTCCTTACCTTCCCTTGTGTCATTTTTGTCAATAGCATGTTTACATTTAAATTGTTTTACTATTGTCACAATGCGCATTTTGTTTGTTGACCAACAAAAAACTCGACTACACTATGTGATCCAGGAACATGTCCTACTTTGGCAAAATCAAAACCATTCTTTAAATACATTTATGAATACAGAAGCATTGCTGTGTCTGAGTTTAGAGTATCTTCAGATCTTGTTTTTAAGTTGAATCTTTTAACTGTAAAAACCAAGAACTTTTGGGGAACTTTTGCATTCCTTTCTTTGCAAACAACACCTTAATTTAAAATGATGGTGACTTTTTTTGTTTTGTTTTGACTTATCTCACCTTGCTGTCATCTCAATAGAAAGAAGCATGAAGTTTGACTTAAATCAAGAGGGAAAACGGAAGACTCCCTCTCTTCTGTTCTCTGCCTCATGCAACTGACATCTCCCGCGCTCCTTTCAGTGCCGTAATGTATCTGTCATCCCCAAATAAACTCATCTCACACGTCGAGCCCTAAACAATAAATGTGTACAAGGCAGCTCACGCTTGTTTTTTTTTCCTGGATGCTGTCGATCAAATTGTGCGCCTTTCTCATCTGTGTTCTATTCTATGATCAAAGCTCCATTTATCAAAGACTTTAGAATGGTAATGTGAGTTTCTCCACATAGCTAAGATCTCCTGCCTCTTTTCTTTTCTCAAACCCTCCCATCTCCTCTCTTCTCCTCGAGGTAGTCATGGCAAGATCTCGCTCTCCTCCCGAAGCCCATTACATAGTGGAAATTAGACACTAAACCAGGCAGCAGAAATCAATGAGCGAGCTGGAGTGTATTGAAGCGCCTGAAGCGAATACATTATCCATTTATTTGGTTAGAAGACACCCAGAGTGGAGGCCTCATCCATACTTTCACTTAACACTGCATGCTTTTTGATAGTCCTTTTAAATGCGGGAATAATTTTTTGAAAGGCAGCGGGTGGGAAAAGGAGGAGGAATTATCTTGCTCAGGGCCACATTGCATCAACACACCTGTCATGCAAAGGAAATTCATGTCCAGCAAGCCCATGACACTAAATTTAATGATATGAATATGCAATTCAAGGCCGCGTTGGGTCTGGGTTATGAACGCCTACAAAAACACTCAGCCAGCAAAAAAAAAAAAGGTAGATCATAAGGCAGTCTGGAACAGATTTTATTTTTTTTGGGTGACACTTTAGCATAGGGAACACTTATTGACTATTATCTACAACTTTTCCCTCAATAAATTCCTAATTTGCTGCTTATTAATAGTTAGTAAGGCAGTGAGGATTAGGGATGCAGAATAAAAGACATTAATATAAATTGCTATTAGTCTAGTAATATGCATGCTAATAAGAAACCACTTAAGAGACCCTAAAATAAAGTTTTGTTCATTACAAGACTTTTATTGCATGCTGTCATCTGATAATACAATTGCAGCAATGGTATTTCAAAGCCAGGTAACTAAATGTTAAATTAACTCGGTTTAAAAAATGACTTCTTTAAGAAAGGTCATTATCTACTCATTTGGTATTATTTCAAAATTTATGATGCGTTTTCTTCCATAACACACAGAATAGATCAATGTACTTTTATTTTGTCCATGCAATTATAATTAATTAGAACTGACATTTCCGAAAGATTTAAAAAAATATATAAAGCACTATAAACGGACCATATAACTTGTTCACTACATTCAAAGTGTTCTGAAGTCATACATTAGATTTATTTGAGAAGAACAGAGCGAATTTTATTTATTTATTTTTTTTATTTTAGTAGCATGCATTTAAGGAAGTATGACAAATATTAAATAATATAAGATAATACAATTAATAAATATGTTTTGCTGAATTATGATAAATTGCCCTTTACTATCATGAGAATACATTTTATTTCCATTTAATTTATGTGAAACAATATTTAGAATTTATTACAATTTACTATATATATATATATATTTTTTTTTTATTTAATAATTTTTCTCTCTCCAACTTATATATATATATATATATATATATATATATATATATATATATATGCTTAACACAGTAAATACTAACCAAAGGTTAGACTACATTTGTTTTCTTTCACACACATCGGTATTATGTATAGATCATGTTTATGAAAATCATTTTAAAAAGACATTGAAAACACTGACCATCAAAGTCAGCATTACTCTAAAAAAAATTGAAATACATTAAATAAAATCTATGTGTTTGAAGCGACAAAAGCATATTCATTCTAAGATGAACTGTTTCTATAAAATGTTTTTTTGTGGCTGGGTGTGAGTTTGTGAGGATGAACGACTCAAGCTGAGTAAAATGGGTGGTGCAAACATCTCACCTCTTGCACAGAAGCTTGTTGAAAGAGAGGTATAAGAGGATTAGTTCTCGGTATGTCAATGTGAATCTGCAGGGAAGAGACACAAAAAGAGGAGCACAAGCAGGTTAGGACAGAACGGACTAGCGAGAAAGCTCGGCGAGAAAACGAGCCTGGCCGTCTGAGAAGAAACCCACTGAATTCCACTTCCCGTTCTGGTATTTTACTTCCTGTTTACTTTAACACAAGCTTTCCGACAAAACATTTTGGGCTTGACGACCCAGCTGGCTGACCAGACAGAGAGTTTGACAGACACAGACAGACAGATGGATGATGATTGAGTGACATGCTTTTGAGTGGTTTGGAGGACAGAAGCATTTGATGTGACTCTGGGGGCGGTCCATCTGTCCTTACCTCAGTTACCTTGGGCTGCAGAACTAAACTTTCCGGACTCATCCGGGGAATATCTATGTGAATCTGATGGTTCAGAAAACACACACACATATACATATATACAATATGTGGACGTCAGGAGAGTTATGGAACATGAAACACACACAAATACACATTTTCACTACTAGAAGAAGCTTTAAAATTCACCACTCATGAATATTATTATTATTATTCTGTACTATAAGTGTTATAGAACATAGTTCAATTAATGGCACGTGTCATTAACGCCATCCGACGTCCCCTCCAGAATTTTATGCATAAACACACAGTTTGTCTTCGTTATAAATATTTATTTATTTACATTTTGGAGTGAAACGTAAGAAATGTTCTTAACAGGTTTTGTGAGAACCAAGCATAAATAGCTTGCAAGGAGTGAAACAAATGTGTGAATCTCACGCCGCCAGTGATCAGTCTTAAACCAGGCAGACATTTATCAGATCAGAGCGACAGCAACAGTTTGATCCGTCACATCCTCCTGCTAATACACTGGAGATTTAAGCATTCCTTGTCATCTTTTCCTCTTCTGAATCTGCATCTAAATATCAAAGATTATCATTTCTAAGCACTATTAGCTCCTAACATATGAGTGTTCTGGCAAAGCTAACATACAGCAGTGCCAAAACCTCAATCAGTACAAAAACAACCAAATACCCTGAGTGCATTATTATTCAACCCCTGGTAAAACTGAACTCCTGGCTTTGAACTTAAAAAGCTTCTATTAGCAGCAGAATTAGCTCTGTCTGTACGGGAAGCCAGGAAGCTAAAAGGAAACCACAGGAAGATTGGAATTATCTCAAGAGTATTTGGTTCAGCTAATTATTGCTGCCATCCTGCATAAAGTTCAGTTAGTACTGCAGTAAGTACCTTTTCTATGACTAAGGCACAAAATATGAATACAAGTTTTATAAATAACTTTTTATACAAATTTTTAGATGACATCTGCAATTTCAACCATGTTACCAGTTTGAATAAATGCAATAATAAGTTAGGTTTTCAATAAAACAGTATTGTTGTTGTTATAGTAAAGTAATACTAACAACAATATTACTACTACTAATAATACTTTTTTATAGCTTATTTAAATTATACAATAGCAACATTTTTTTTGTTTTTTCTCCCATTTTTGAAAGGCTAAAATTGACAAATGCACAATATACTTACCAAAAAATGGAAAATGGAAAGAGATTGTACATGTGTCTGTTTGTTAAAATATATACGTTACAAATTTAAGGAACATTAAATTACACCAATGCCCCGAAATCATGCAAAAACAGGGCTGCATGCAGACTGTGGGACAAGCTGCATGATTGTAATTTGCCGGACACACTTGAGTGGGTTTAGTGGAGGGATTTTGAAGGGTTAGTACACCCGAAAACTAAATTATGTCATTAATTACTCACCCTCAGGTTGTCCCAAACACATAAGACCTTCCTTTATCTTCGGGACACAAATTAAGATATTTTTGATGACATCAAAAGAGCCATGAGTATGTTGCGTAACCTGCGGCTGTTTGTTGCGCAAAAAAAGTATGATCCACTGATGCCACATGGACTGTTTTATCAGTGTTTTTGCTATGTTTCTGATATAATTTCAGTTGTATTGCTGTCTAAGGAGGGTCTGATTTGTGTTCTGAAGATGAACGAAACTCTTACGGGTTAATTAATTTAAAATTAATTTTTGGGTGAACTAGATTAAGAGGGTGAAACCTTTACTTTGCTTAAAACTGCAAGTACTTATTCTTTTTCAGTTCGTTTTATTTTATATAGCATCTTTTCTAACATATCTGTCAAAAATATGTGAATTTTGACTAATAATGCTTATGTACGGAGTAACAGAAGACCAGTTTGCAACTGAAGCATCTAGAATTAAATGTAGTTACCTGTCTGTATGTGTCCTGATGGTGTTCATCATTACGAGAGTCGTAATACTGCTCAATAAAGCCAAAATATTCCTGCCGCTTTCTCTGCAATGTGTTTTCTCTTCTCTCTGCATTGGCTGGCAGATACCCCTGTAAAGAAACAAGCAAATACAAAAGCTAATGTTTACACCAGGCCAGACAACATACCTCTAAATCAATCTGATATAGATCTGCGCTCGCCAACAAAATGTTTGTTTGCCTGCACCAGCACAACAGCGGTTAACCTGTAGTCAGCTGAAATCAGAATTCGAAAAAGTTTGAAGGTTCCACAGAGTTTGAGCCCAAAAGTTGATATCAGTCACATTTAAAGTTACGTTTCCACTTATTACTTGCCACAGCAAGAGAATGAGAACACAGCAGATGTTCAGGCCCAGAAAAGAAAGTCTCTTGATAAAGTAATTGATTGCACGAAAATCTACAAGCACAGAAATCCATTTATCACACAAGACGCTCCCCCATGTGGCTATTTTTTACTTCCACACTCAGACAAGTTTTGTGACAAGATGTATGTGTGCCAAGGAGAGCTCTTCTTTACGCTCCATTAACATATGTACATGTAATTAAGTCTAACAGACTAAGACATGGTAAATAATGTTCAGCTTATTAAAAGAAAAAGCACACCACAGAGTTAGAAATGGCAATTAATAAGCCTGATGTCGTACATGGGAGTTTTTCTTCAACTATAGAGACCTTTAGAAAACTGAGTGTATATGTTGCATGACAATAAGGTACAGGAGATAATTTAAACCAAGGTTTACATTTAGTTTAATTAAACTGGTAACATTTTGTTTTAAAGACCAATACTTACTGTTAACTATTTGCTTATTAGCATGCACATTCCTACAATATTGTCCGTTTATTAGTACTTATTAAACACATACAGCCTTATTATGCATGCCCTTATTAATTCTAGCCCATACTTAAAATGTAATACCATACGAAGCATTAATAAGCAGCAAATTTGGAGTTTATTGAGGGGAAACTCTTCAACAGTAAATGTGTGCTCCCTATTCTAAAGTGCTATCATAAAACTACACTCATTTTTAACTTTTAGATTATTTCTTGCATAATTTGTTTGTTTTTGTGTTTTTTACAAGATACATTTTCCTTGGATTTTCTTTGTTGCCTTCACGTTTAATCTCATGACACAATTAGCATGACAGTTCATTATTAATTGATAAGAACCTAAAATTAACATATTGGAAGTTGCATTAATTCTTTGATATGATCATTTCCCTAATATATTTGTTTTCCATTAGCAGATGAATCTAGTAAATGCTATAAAGACAAAAAAGGCAACAGAAGTGATGTAATGGCAATCTTGAGAGGTCACTATATATATAATTTTTTATTTTTTTATTTATTTAATTTAATTTTTTTATTAAATCAAAGAGCTCACGTAACCAAAGAAAAAGCAGGCTGGATTAAAAAAAAAAAGACTGCATTGTTTTAAAATTATTACTTGATCATTAATCAATGATATAGCATGCAGTTATTATAAAGTGTTACCAAATGTTATGTGATTTTGTGTGTATGTGTGCGTACATATACAAACATATATACACACATACACTATATTACCAAAAGTTTTCGCTCACCCATTCAAATGATCAGAATCAGGTGTGCTAATCACTTGGC
>JAUCMS010000079.1:13377471-13387893 GCA_032357445.1 Enteromius radiatus | reverse complement strand
AATATATTATGTAAAGAAAAACTTTTATTTTGGATGCGATTAATCGCGATTAATCATTGCCCAGCACTAGTTATAATTTTAAAAATAGAAATATTTTTGTTACAAAAACCCATCGATCTGCTTCAGAAGGCATGTGTTAACCCCGTAAAGTTTAGTTTTTATGACAGATATATGTGATTTATGGAGCTTCAAAATAATGGCCACTATCCACCACCATTACCAACCTTGGAAGAGCCAGGATACATTTTTTTTTTTTAAAACACAGACTGTGTTCGTCTAAAAAAAAAAGAAAGTCTAGGATGGCTTGGGGGTGAGTCAATCATGGGGTAATTAAAATTTTTGGGTGAACTGTTCCTTTAAAAGATGCATGTGGCGAAAATGAGAACTGTTACACTGTGTCATGTCTCAGAAAGGAACCGTTCGTGTATTATAACTATAACTACACTAATTACTTCAAGCAAGTCCTCATTGTTCTTGTAATTAAGGGGTTTGGACATCACTGCCACTCACATCCACACGTCTTCATATATCTAAGAGATGCCACTGCTTCTGAAAATGCTCCTCTGACACAAAATTAGCAGGCTTCACTAAAGCGTTTGTCGATTAGTGGTAGCTGTAGTTGAAATGTTGAGGTCTTCTGAGCACAAGATTGTATCATCTCAGCACTAGCATACTAAACAGGATAAATAAATGGACTTTTGTGGCCTGAGCCTGTGGAAAAGATGCTATTAAAATTAAAAACTCCCTCCATTGTGCCCACAGAGGAGTTGTTCTCCTCCTTGATACAGCATGACGGCTCGCCCAAATGCATCATTTCCTTCACGGCCCATTGTTCTGTGTCAACAATGCGTAGCAGTGAAATGCTCCTAATTTAATGGCCCTCTCACTGTTAAAGGCTCACCTCCTTTAATTAAAATAGAAGTCCATTCATTTATTCCATTTTCAGCTTCAGTAATTGTTTCTCGAATGAGTAAGCAAATAACCTGTTGAGATAATTGATGATGATACCACGGCCGAAAAAGGCAATCGCCTGGCACTGAACTCACCTCTAGAGTATTGAGTGGAATTAGAGGAAATTAAAGAGCCCCCGAACCTCCTAAGAGTGCATGCATTTAACTGCAAAACTTTTTACTCAACACGACATAGCATTTATTGCTTACCAGCACTTGCTCGTACTTCACATTAGTGGTGTTTGCTAAGGCAAGCATCAGCGTTACTATCGCAAATCGTTTAGGTTGGGGATTTAAATGCACCGCTGTAATGTTACACTTCTATTGAAATATAAACAATTAGGATATTAGAAACAACAAAAGTGGGCCTATACATTTAAATCCCTGCAGTTTCTAGATGAACTTAACACTGTTACGGGGAAAATCATCAGTTAATAAAGGTACCTTGCGTAATACCATGTTATGTTCTCAAAACAAATTCGTATTCCTATTTGGATTATGTAACCAGCTCTATATATATGGCTTTTCTGACATGGTAAAGTTGCTCAGTAGCTCACCTGGTACAGCATTGCATTTCATGTGGAGTGCTCTGATACCAGTTCTATGAGTCACAATAGAGTTAATTGGATATTGTGTTTGAAATGGCATGTTTGCTTCAGCAAATGAGATTTTCTCTCATGTTTGCTTTTGTTAAGAATATGGGAATATTTAGTGCAGGTGGTATGGTTTTTTTAAACACAATTTTCATTCGCTGCCACCTCCCACTTGACATTTTAAGTTTAAAAGTGTTGTAAAAGTTCCAAAATGTCATATCTGTAGAATGTCACCATACTGAAAATAAAATAATGTGTAGGATCGTAGTAAAATAATACACATATTAAGCAGTAAATTTTACTGCTACTGATTTGTACAATCTTCTTGCGATTGCATTTTAACATTCATAAAGAAATAAAGTAGATATGACATAATTATACTATAATGTCATTTCACATATAAAAACTGCTTACCTAAGTTAAGTAAATTTAACAAGTAACTTTTAGCTTGGCCAGTTAAAGTCTGACTATGTTTTACTTACGATACTTTGATTTCGCTTAATATAGACCACGCTTTTAAGTAAATATCACAATAGATATCAAGCCCAATCTCATATTTTCCAAGGTGGCTAATTCGTACATCCTCACTCCTCAAGATTTTTGCTAAATCTTATGTATTTTATGAGTCGCCAATTCGTATGGATTTGTATAAATGACCGACACTCCTAAACCTACCCGTCACTCAGGTTTAGACTAATCGTACAAGTGAGGTCATACAAATTTGCCAACTCATAAAATGCGTGCAAATTGGTTGTGAGATTGTGTTGTAGATATCTCTACATAATTAGTAGTCCGAACACAGAGACTTTAATAGTTAGGTACACAATACACAATGATGGTGACGTTCGTTGGTTCATTTTTGAGTATGAATGTGTCATTTTGAGTAGAAAATTTAACAAGTTACTAAACTTATTGATAACAGCAATGATAAAATATGTAAATACACCCAGAAACAGGGATAAAATCAGGTTTAATAATTATTCAAGCCCCATATTTATTTATATTTATTTATTTATTGCCTGAACTAACTTTTCCGTGTAGAAAAAAAATGAGATTTTCTTTAGTATTTTCTTCACCTCAGAATCATTTTATAAGTGCAAAGAAATGTTGTTGTTGTTGTTTTCTCTAGTAGGCCTAATATAGCATGCTGTTTGTTCCAGTGAAATGTTAGCATTTTGTTTATTTATTTATTTTCTTTCTTTCTCTGTCTTAGGGTCCACTGCCAGTTAGTCAAGCTGTTCGCGAGAGGCATCGAAGAGCAGCCTGTGTTTGAGGACCCGTATGCTCACTGTGCAATATCGATCTCCACTCCCCAGCTTGATGATTAAGGATTGAGATTCTTTGAATGGAAGAGTCACCTTCAACTCAGTACAGCCTCATGCTGTTTCTTATATAATCCTCATGAAGATGCATCGAAAACACACAGAGCTGGAGTCAACAGCATTTATATAGGCTGTATTAGATTTGTGTAAGATAGGATCAGCTGTTTCAGCTAGGCATTAGCATTGCAGATTTTTCTTTGAAGTTGCTGGTGATATCTCTTGCTGTATGCGACAGCTTTCAGTTGTCAGCATTTGTCTTCCACCACGATCAAGCTGGTCTTGAGAGTAGCATTAATTGAATCCCAAAGTCAAATCCTGGAACTGTGAAAACTCTGGTATGTAGATGAAAACATTACTCTTGGTTGCACCTTCACTTTTTTTTTTTTTTTTTGATATAAAGCACATGAGGTGGTCACCCGATGAAGTTATTAGTATGCCAAAAAAGTTTGTGGTTTATGTTGAACTTGAAAAAATTAAAGTTTTGTTATAATTTAGTTAACTCCCACCACCACACAAAAACAAAAACTCACCAAATTTGAGTTAAATTCTTTTGTTGCACAGAAAAGAAGGTATTTTGAAGCATGTTGGTAACCAAAAAGTTGCCATTGATTTCCGTAGTCCAATAAAAATCCACTAAAAAGTCACTTCTTCAACTATTCCTTTAAAAAGTTAGCATGAAGTAATATATGTCATATATTCAGTCAAATTTACACATGATCTGTATATTATGCAAATAGAATATCCGATTAGTATAAATCCTGTAAAAACATATCTCTTGACCAATTCTAATGAATCATTTCTCACTCTTATCACACTTGGTTTTGTTTTCCTGACACTTTGCGCATGGAAATGTAGCACTGCAGGGTCAGTGTATGTACGGCTGTTCATCAGACAGAATGTAAATGTAAATACTGTGGCACTCTTCTCTGTGTTGTCTTCCTTGGTTGCACCCCCCGAAAATATTTCCTCCGATTATAATGAATTTTGCGTTTGTGTTTCCTATGCTGATGTTTTATTTCTTATGAAAGCTCTTATTGTTCCTGCGGTATTGAAGAATGAAGGAGTTTATGATAGACAGAGAAATTGCTTTTCGCTGTTGTGCATGTCAGCTGCTTTAATATGCAATTTTTAAAGTGTTTCTTTGAGCTGTGCTTGTGATTGAGATTTCCCATGATGCAACTGTAGAAGCAACACAATTTCTGTAGCTATTACAAGGAAAACATTGTTTATGTACCTTTATAGACTGAAAGATTGTAGGGAAGCTCATTTTTGCCACATATTAAAAGAAAATGCTTTGGTAAATCATAATTATGGCATAATTGGTTCATAATTAAATATACAATATTAAAAAATACGAATAAATAAATAATTTTATTGGTAATTAAAAATAACAAAACAACTGGCATAATAAATAAGTTATTGAAAAATAAAATATTATAAGGTCATAACTGAAAACTGAAATACAAATAAATTAAAGCTAAATGGAAATACAAAAAAATACTGATAAAATTACAAAAAAAAAAAAAAATTCCGACTTTATCATAATTTTGCATTTTTATCGCATAATTGACTTAGTATCATAATATTGACTTTGTCTCATAATTCTTATTAAACAAAGCTTTTTTCTCTGGAAATGGAAATTCCCAACATTTCACCCAGAAATTAAAACGGAAATTTAAAAAAATATATTTTTCAAAGACAATGAAACCCTTTTTGAAATTTCATTGAATGATATATTTTTGCATTGCACCGTAATATTATTTTCACATTTTCTTTTAATTATTGTAATCAAATATGAACAGGATATTTCTTGACTCTTTTAATGTTAATCAACCCTGGACCATATCTTCATATGCGACCATGCAATTCAGATGTCACGAGAACCTCTGCTGTTTATGAATTATGAGCTGTAGCTTGCTATTCTTGTGTGTGTAGCAGTATTTGTGTTGTGTGTAGTATTAGCCAATGTCAAAGCTTGTGAATTTGACATCTATTCAACTATTGTTGGTCGCCTACTTCAGACCTAATCAAACCCAATACATGCTGTGTACGCACATGATGTGCCACCAACTGTCCCTACTGATCCAAAGATACCATTCACAGCCCATTTTACTTGAATGTGGCCACGGTTTTCACCTATGTGCTGCCCTGGTGGCTGCTGTTCATGACAGGTGACTGTATAATGTACTACAATGGTTGTCCATTTGCTGTTTGTATGTTTTCAGCTGAAGTTTTTCTCAGTAGGGTGTCACCTTATGCAGTCAAGCACTTGTCAAGACTTAATAATGATTGATAATGAAGTCATCTTGCAGGACTCAAGATGATATGTAAGACCTGACGTATATTTTGATGTGTTGAATGAAATGCAAAGAAAATCCATAAATAAAGTTTGTTGAACAATCGCTAATGTTCTGATTGGTCAGTTTTAGAGATTCATTGCAGTAAGGATGGAAAGTATGCAAAGTAGGATCAGGACAATAAAGAATATTACCATAATTTGGTTTTACATTAAGGTTAACCAAAAGAGTACCAAAATTGTAAATTGTTAATAACTGTGAATTTAATAATCCAACAATGTGCAAAACTGACTGTTTCTGTTGTACTTGTACTGATTTCAGATTCTTGACGGTCAATAATTTACGGTTAAAAACACTTGGCAAAAACCATGTTTATCCTTGTTTATAGGTTTCAAGGATGAGGGTATGTCATGCAACCTGTACACATCCACACCTACATCACTTGTACCAAGTGACAGATGGATCTCTGTCAAAATACCATAAAGATTATCATAAAATACAATATTATTTGCATTCAGGATTGTTTTCCCTGTCGGAACACACCTGCACCCCATTTCTGGGTCACAACCCAAGAGATAGCCCTGCCTTGAACTCACAGCATTGTTTGAGCATCATAGATGTCATGTTGCATTTAAATCCTCCTGGGAAGTTTGTATTTATGAATTGAGAAGCTATGATTACACCATCAGGCAGGCCCAAAGTCATTCGGTTTGGAGCAAGATGGCAATGCAGCTTTCCTAGAAAAGAAATGCAGTCTGTAACACAGCTCTAAGTGAATGAAAACATCCTGCAAAGTTATAAATCTGAAAGTGTACTGTTTGGAGTTATAGTCTCTCAAAAGAAAAAGTCAACTCTGAATCATTGAAACCAGTCGTGTTTTAAACAAATCCCAAGCCATTTCATGGTGATTGAAAATTGCCCACCCACTTGGTCTTTTTAAGTTGGTCTGAATGAAAATGCAAATTCATTCTTTGCCACTAGGTGGCTCTTTTGAAGCAGTAAAATAGTGGTTTACAG
Organism: Enteromius radiatus; assembly: GCA_032357445.1. Taxonomy (NCBI): domain Eukaryota; kingdom Metazoa; phylum Chordata; class Actinopteri; order Cypriniformes; family Cyprinidae; genus Enteromius; species Enteromius radiatus. The sequence goes on along the minus strand of JAUCMS010000079.1, from coordinate 13,381,714 downwards.
CTACTGTAATATTGTACACAAAGCTGCACAGCTCTCAAACACTGCTTTACCAGGCATTACAGGCATGATGAAATGTAAATTAGACCAAATCGGACTAATCTTCGCAGATTACCTCCATGCCAAGGTGGAGTTTGGGAAAAATGAATCGCTGAGCGAATCACTTGGGAGACACTGAGCAAGTAAGCTAAATGCATATTATAAGACAATGAAAGTGTTTTTTTCACCTTGCATGCATGCAAACCCAAAACCAAAATATGAATCTTTCATTACCCATAATAGGGACAGTTAATTATTATACTATAACTGTACAGTACTAAAGTTTGCACACACAACTTGAATAATGTTATCCATTTTATCTACCATCAATACAGAAACTACATCTATTCTGTCCCCCACATGTTTCCATCCACATATTTTTAGGCACATTTTGGCATACTGCATAGCTGTATGGAAACACCAACATATGCATAAATTCAAAAAATGTGCCCAAAAAAACACGTATGCTCTCAATCAAGGTGGAGATTTTGTTTATGTGATAAGACATTTGCATAGATTATGAGGAAAACACGAATACATCTCTCTTTGTGCAACAAAATAGTCACATGACTTTGCATCGACAGAGGTTGTGATTGGATAATTGGACCATTTGCAATGTTGGTTTGAGTCTGTTACAAAAAGATTTGGTTTATCTGTCTCGCATAACTCAGATATCAGGTAACACCAGGTATCTGCCTACAAATGCAAGATAACATGACAGTTTATTGAATTTTGTGTATGTGATTGGAGATTGCATATTGAGATATTGTTTTTTCTCCAATTTAAATATCTAGTTCCCTGGGAAAAGACCATTTTGCTCTATTGAACACATGCGATGGAAACAGTGCTTAATTTTGCAGATGGTTTATGCAAAAATCAAAATTTGCACATCAGTTCAACTCACACTTATGGACGGAAACAGAAACACAAGTTCCAAATTTGCGACTCCTAATTACCCATTGTGCTGGGATTCATGTGCATTCAGCTCATTTTTACGAAATGAATGCCCCATTAGTCTGTTTACAGTATTAAAAACACCTATGAATATTTTCATTTGGCATATCAGAAAGTATTTCAACATAAGATGACACCCTTCATCTCTCCACAACACCGTCCTACATTTGTAAAAGTACAAAACACATCTGATCTCTCAGCTCTAGGGGAGGCAGAACCTGTCAAGAGCTGTTATTATGAATCCGCTACATTAAATCTACTCATGTTTCAGTGTAATTCTTAAGAGCCTTTAATAATACAGGGCCTGTGCTTCTGACAAATGTCATTGGCTGAAAAAAAAAATGACGAATGGGGCGCCTCCACGTTTAACAGGCTTATTACATAAAAATGACTGCGGGGGAGAAATAACTTGTTCTCTCCAGAGAGATGGAGGGATATTTAGCTCTTCGTTTTGCTCACAGTTTCGATACGGTCCATACATTATGCTGCTATCTGGACCAGCATGGCAATGAAGCCCGGGTAATTTTCTCATCTCTCGTCCACAAAGTAAATTCCATTTCCTTTCCTCCTCTCTGTAGCGTCTCCACGTCTTTATTGATTTATTCTGCGGGTTGCACCCCATTGAGACAGACCGTCTCATTCAGCGACTCTTCCCTGGAGACATTACAAAGACAAACAAACAGCTGTCTGCAGGCTCTCAAACCACTGTTTGGAGACAGCTCATTGTGTGGGTGATAACATCTGCGACTTGACGCACGTTTAAAATGCTCCTCCTTTAAATAACTCAGCTGAGATTGGATGGACTCTGTCTGGCCTATAGCTGCAGAAACCGCACCTGAGCCCCAGACACCAACTTGTCTGTTTTTAGCCTTGCCACTGAGTTTAAGACCTAGTCCCCATTGGCATACTTATACTATGCACTAAAGGTATGTCCTAAACTAGCGATGGGAAAGTACTGAGTGTGTGTAATTCAAGAGACAGTACATCAATCCTGGGATATGCCGTCATAACATTGGGCTTTGTTTCCCGAAATATTCCAGATTGAATAGAATGGCCTATATTTTAGCACGTTACATTTACAAGCATAAAACGTAATCTTTTATATAATTAAGATATTTGTAAGATATTCCCGATCCTCTCTTCACCAGTAAAACGGCATGTCGCAATCTGTTCGATTATCATGCCGTAAAAAATGTCGTAGTTTGAAGCGGGAACATTTTCATTTGAAACGAACGCGTCAGTCCGGCGCGCGCTTTGCTGTTTATAGTCACGTCTTCTCTAATAATGCAGTTGTAAACAAGGTCATTGATATGACAACTAAAAATAAAACCACAAAAATAATACAATTAATGCCGCGATTTCAATTTTCATCAGGATACATTTTTAGGTGTAGTCAATGTGTCAGTTTTGAATGTTAAAACGCTGAAAATACCTAAGAATGCGTACGTTTAGATGCTGAAAATACGTCAGTATTGTACGTTTTAGTGCCAAGTAAATGTACGTTTTATAAAACAAAATTTTACGTAAAATGCATACGAATTGTCATGAGATCAAGTTGCAGTTTCATGGAAATTTTAATTGTAATATAATATATACTATTATAAAACCTAACTCTTCTAACTTTTTTGTCTATTCAACCTATTTGTTTTCTTTTTATTTATTATTAAAAATATAATAATAACTTGATCCTCTAACCTGCTCATCTATTGCTATTCTATCTACTTTATTTGATATTTATTTTACTTATTATAAAAAAAACACCTTGCTACATGTCCTGCGTTAGACTACTAAGACTTGTCACAGCATTTACATGTTTTTTTCTATTGTCTTCATTTGGATAAAAGCATCTGCTAAATGATTCATATACTATATTACATACAAATGCTTATAATTATAGAAACCATTTAGAGTTGGAAAGCTGTTTAAATCATATTTTTTACAGGCATAGCCATTTCATCGTCATGGCAATGTAGGATTCAATATAACTTAGCATAAAAATAGTTAGCAAGCATTTATTTTCCATAATAAAACTATGTTAATATACATATTGTTTGGTTATTTTGTTATACAGAGATATTCTAGAGTATTTTACAATATGTGTGTGTGTTTGAAGTGGGATGAAGGGTGACATCCATAAGATGCTTATTAACAAAACAGGGTCCTTTCCAATAAAAGACTAAAATGTATGTGTTAAAATGTGCTTTGAAAGATCAATTGAACCAAACAAACCTAAAGTCAATGGAGACAAATCACTAAAGGAATGCTATATGGAATATAGAGAGACTCACAATAAAGGCATTGCGTATTATTCAGTGACCACAAACGTCTCTCAGGAATGCCTCTACCTTTTAAAAAAGCTTATTTAGGACTATTAGAGCTGAACGTAATAAATATGCAAATTGTTATTTCCAGGTGTTATTGATCACCAGTCCTCTGTGTGTTCAGAGAGGTCATGTGGCAGCGAGAAAGAGAGAAAGAGAAGGACTGGAGGATGTAATGTACACCTACTCATCATACCCTACATCATTAAACTCTTCGCACTTCCTGTCATCAAGAGCGATTCATTGAGACAACACTGCAAACTGCCTCAAATTCACAGTTTAATTGAGCACACAGTAATAACAGTAAAACTATCTTCAGTTGGCGGTGAAAACGCATTGGGGACCATATAGAGCTAATGATCTAAAACCAGGACAATATCATACGGGACATTTAGAGAGCACTGCTTAATGTCCCATGAGCCTTCATTGTTTTTTTATTATTTCAACAAAATCATGATTTTTCTAGACCACTACTTTATGGTGTAACAAATCAAATATTGTTTTCGGTTGCGGCAAATGTTTTCTATTAGATGTCTGCTCATACGCTTGAACGTCAAACATCACATGTATAAAACTGTTGCGTATTTGTTAAGGTTTTTTTAGACTCTTTTAGCATGTCGTTGCTATAGGGTTATCTGGTTGGTTGCCAAGACATTCTAGGTGGTTGCAAAGTAGTGTCTTTTTAAACACATTTGCATTTGCTAGGGGATTGTGAATGGTTTCCAGGGTGTTACAAAGAGTGTTTTTAGCACACTTTTGGTACAACTGTTGCTAGGATGTTTTCCTTGTTGCCAGTATTGTTAATATATTTCGAGTGGTTTTAAAGGTGCCACAGAATGCATTGATTAAATATTGATATTTTAAATTGTTGTCTGATATGTACATAGAAGGTATGTAGCTTAGGTAAGGGGGAAAAAATGCCCAGAAACGGT
>JAUCMS010000079.1:13318121-13340297 GCA_032357445.1 Enteromius radiatus | reverse complement strand
CTACTAGAGCAAGCTCCTGATTGGTTAACGCGGCGCAAATTTTCGCCAAAGTTCAGATTTTTCAACTTGAGCGCTTCGTGCAAATCACGCGTCAAACGAGCGAGTCGCGCCATTCGCGCCGCTTGATTCGCACGAATTGCGCCGCAGGATGTCTAATCGCATCTTTGCATTGACTTAACATGTAAATCATTCGCGCTTGATGCTTCATTCGCATCCGGTGTGAACGCAGCATTACAGTATAATTCTCTCCGCTCTATGAAGCCAGAATGAGAACTGCCTTTGTCTTGATATGATAATCATGGACTTCCCATGAAAGACATCATCTTATGCCTCCAATAGTACTTCACACATATGTGAATTGGGGTTGTAATCAAGTTTAGTCATCATTATGCTTATTGTTTTTGTGTATAAAAATATTTGGTCGACTATTAACTCAACAATTCTTGGAAATTTGTGGAAGTGGAAATTTATTGTCCACTTAAAGCTTCATGTTGATAGCAACCTTTTGTTAGAAGCTTGTTGTTAAACCTTTTTCAAATCTCAGATGAGTGCTGATTTGTACCTTTCCCAACAGAACATTTATTATTCTAGGTGTCTTAATTAAATTTTACATACACTATATTGCCCAAAGTATCCAAATAATGGAATCAGGTGTTCCAATCACTTCCATGGCCACAGGTGTATAAAATCAAGCACCTAGGCACGCAGACTGTTTTTACAAACATTGTGTAAGAATGAGTCGCTCTCAGGACCTCAGTGAATTCCAGTGTGGAACTGTGATAGGATGCCACCAGTCATGAAATTTCCTTGCTCCTAAATATTCCAGTCGAGTATTACAAGAACGTGGAAGCGTTTGGGATTGACACCAACTCAGCCGTGAAGTTGTAGGCCACGTAAACTAATGGAGTGGATGCTGAGGCGCATGGTATAAAGAGGTCACCAACTCAATCGCTGCAGACCTCCAAACTTCATGTGGCTTTCAGATTAGCTTAAGAACGGTGGGCAGAGAGCTTCATGGAATGGGTTTCCATGGCCGAGCAGCTGCATCCAAGCCAAATGCAATGCAAAGCAATGGATGCAGTGGTGTAAAACACACCGCCACTAGACTCTAGTGCAGTGGAGAGGCGTTCTCTGGAGTGACCATCTGGCAATCTGATCGAGTCTGGGTTTGGCAGTTGTCACGAGAACGGTACTTATCTCACTGCAAAGTTTGGTGGAGGGGGGATTATTTTAGGTTTGGAGTTGTTTTTCAGGAGCTGGGCTTGACCCCTTAGTTCCAGTGAAAGGAACTCTGAATGCTTCAGCATACCAAGACATTTTGGACAATTCCATGCTCCGCAACTTTGTTGGAACAGTTTGGAGCTGGCCCCTTCCTCTTCCAACATGACTGTACACCAGCGCACAAAGCAAGGTCCATAAAGACATGGATGAACTTAACTTTCCTGCACAGAGTCCTGACCTCAACCCGATAGAACACCTTTGGGATGAATTAGAGTGGACACTGAGAGCCAGGCCTTCTCGTCCAACATCAATGTATGACTTCAGAAATGTGCTTCAGGATGAATGGTCAGAAATTTCCATAAACACACTCCTAAACCTTGTGGACCACCTCCCCAGAAGAGTTGAAGCTGTTATAGCTGCAAAGGTTGGACCGGCATCATATTGAACCCTATGGATTAGGAATTTATATGCAAGTCAAGGCGAATACGAATACTTTTGGCAATATAGTGTACTGTATGTTGCCATGTTGGGTCTTCCAATTACTAGCATCATTCTTCTCTTGATATTTCCCTGAGCATTTGAATCTTATCTGGTGTTATTAAGTGTCATGCATCAGCTCAGTTTCTATGAATATTCTCTCCAAGGTAGCAGTCAGTTTTGAGTGAGTGACTGCTTATGGTCATGTCCCTGTGCTGCTGTTGCTACTTTTAACATTTGTCCGTAAAATATGGGTGACTCATAAGTTGTCAAATGACTATGGCATGGCCCTACTAATGCAATAGCAGGGTCACCTCTGCCACATAGATGATGATTGCCACATCATTCAACAGCCCAGCATCAATCTGTGTGTCCGTTATTGGCCTCCAGAGACGTCCCAAACCCTCTGTCACGTCCTTTTCTCTCCCCTCATATCCCTCGACCTCTCCTCTCTACCCTCTGATCATCTAGTCTACTCTCCATCAGATGATGATGGATTTGAAGCATCACAGAATCACCATGTTTCTCACCGTTTACAAACTGCCCTGTCAAAAATGACACGGAGGCCACGCTTGCCAAAAATACTCTGCCTCCATAATCATTTGAAACTTTCAAGTCATTATACACATTTTTACACACATATTCAATTCTATGGAGGTTTGGAAACCTTACGTAAACCTTATATAAATATCTCTGATTCATGCAAAATGGATGTCATTCGAAATAAAGACTTGCATTTGGTCTCCTCCAATTGTCGTACTTCAGTAAGTTAAACTAATCAAGTTAAACCATTAAACCTTCCGGGCAGTCATGGCCTAATGGATAGGGATTTGAACCCAAAGGTCGAGGGTATGAGTCCCATTTGAACACTTGGATCAAATACAGAAAATAAATAATGTCTAAGTAGACAAATGTTCAAGTGCAAAGTCCACATGTGTGGGAATTTGTACAGGCCATCTGTGATTGCACTGTGGAGATCCTCACAGGTTTCTATTTACGAGTTTTGTAGCGTTGAGCAATTTGCAGCATTGAAAAATTCAGAGAAATATCTATTGATTGAGTTTTTGTTTAGTGTTGAGCTCTGCAGGCTTGCCAATTCTCTCACTGTAACAAAGTGAAGATGCAGTGTAAATAAGAGATTTGCCGTGTACAGTTCGCTTTGTTGCAATTGTAATGAAATCGTTTGTGTAGCAGTTTTGCTAGTCATGCTGCGAAGATGAGAACTGACCAAATATGCACTACAAGTTTTAGAAGATTCATACTCCAAACTGCAAACAAATATTGATAACCACAGCAATGGACAGGACAAAATGTCAAAATCCATTACCCAAAATTCTTTAATTGATTAATTACTCACCCTCATAATGTCCCAAACCTATAAGACATTTGTTCATGACACAATTTTGTGACACAAATTAAGATATTTCTGATGAAATCCGAGAGCTTTCTGACCCTGCATAGACAGTAAGGGAACTACGAGGTACGAGGTGAAAAATTTGTGCCAATACATACTAAATCCACTCGTATGATTTTTTTTTTTTACGCTTTGTCTAAACTCCAGTGATGGGTAGGTTCAGAGGCTGGGTTAGGTGTAGGTCATTCGTACAAATTCGCACAAATTGGCAACTCGTAAAATACATACGATTTAGCAAAAATCTTATGAATTCATACAAGTGAGATAATTTTATGAAGTTAAAAGAATACTTTCTTTATTCAACAATTTCTTCTCTTCTGTGTCAGTCTTTGATGCTTCACGAAAATACCGGTATCAATTTATAATATATACATATATACAGGGTGGGCCATTTATATGGAAACACCAGGGTGGGTCATGGATATACCTTAATAAAATGGGAATGGTTGGTAATATTAACTTCTGTTTGTGGCACATTAGTATATGTGAGGGGGGGGGGGACTTTTCAAGATGGGTGGTGTTTTGATATCACCAACTATTCCCATTTTATTAAGGTATATCCATATAAATGGCCCACCCTTTATATATAATATAAAATATATAATGTATAATTTTAGAGCAAAAGTACAGTAGTACTTTTGAAGTACAGTAATGAAGCAGATCTTTAAAGGCAAACGCTAAAATAGATCAGGTTACAATGTAATTTCTTTCATCTAGTTAAACCAATTAAAGGTTAGTCTGACCAGGAGTATTTTGCCAATGACATGCTTTTATATATATAAAAAAAAAGTCTATACTGTAGCAACAATTAGCACTTGACCATAAAAATGGTCAGGCATTGCAGCAGGCATTGAGAACCTTTTTGGACATTAATAGGACTCTGCTGTAGGCTCTTGATAATAATAATAGGCACTTGAACCTCTGCTGGAAATAACATTTGTGGTTATGTGCATTACACGCTCCACAGAGCCTTTTAAAACCGCTATAATAAAAGCATTTATTGCTTCATACAACCATATTATGTGACTTACAGGTATTTCTCTACATGTCTATCTGGTGTCTTCTAGCCTGTTACCTCAGTGCCGACTAGTGGCAGTTGATCAAAAGTGTAAATTCACCAAAAAAAATACAAATCAACAGACATATAATTCATTAATTTACTTAAATTAAAAAAAGTGTACAACACATTATGATTTAACAATATACATTTGTTCTATTCAAATCAGAACAGAACTTTTCTTATATTACTCTACTTCTGTATAGAAATTCATTTTAATCATTTGTCTTCAGGAAAAAAAAACAACATAACAAATAATAACAATAATTCACATCTGTCAGATGCAATCTGTAAATGTTATTTTGCAGTGGAAATATTATGAAAATAGCAAACATTTACACAGTTAACAAATACTTTATCAGCTAGTGCCAACTTCAGCACCTCCAGATACACAATGACTGCCCAAAACAGCATTTTACTGTAACTTTGTTGTTTTTAAAATGTATATAATCGTGTGAACCTCGTGAACAAGTCTGTGTCATATTCCACCAGTAAATTAAAAGGAAAAAAGAGAAAAGAAATATATTTCTCATATATTCTCACATGAGATTACAACTTTTTACTGTAATTTTAGTTATCAACAGTTATCCAAAAAACAAGACAGTAAATTTAAAATCAGCATAAATTTAAGGCAGTACAAAATAATCGTAATGTATAGATAATTCAAGATCTACAAAATAATTTCTAATTTTTTCCCCTTTCAAATTTGACTGAAATATGACCTGTGTTCACTCATGAACTGTATTAATGTATTTGTTAGTGCTGATACATTTTCTAAAGCATGTGTACCCTAAACCATAAAAAAAAAAAAAAAAAAACTGAAATGATATTATTCCAGTTTTCACACCCCTGGGCTGGGCTGGGCTGGTGAGCAGGGATCAAACTGGTCTGGACTGTAATTTAGACCCAGCCTGTGTAAACATCAGTTTGAGAAAAGACAATGTTAAAGAAGAGCAGGTAAAGAAACAACATTTGGCAAAACTATGAGTTACCCGATTCTTTCTGTGCTTAATTCAGTGCATTCCAACACAAAAGCCAGCGTGCGGGAGACTTCCAAAAGCTCTAATGTGCCTTTGGTAAAATACACTGATTCATCTTTGGGAGCTGAGCAACATTCAACAGTCCCTCATGTGTGTGTGTGAGTCAACTAACAGATGTATGGGAAGACAAATATGAACAGCATTTTCTCATAAAATGGTGATCTTTGGAATGTTTTAGATACAAACGTGGCCCTGAACGTTAATTTCCAGCTACTTAGTAATTCTTAATGTTATAGTGTATCTATAATATTATAGCCCACTATAAATACAACTCTAAAATTGATTCATTTAGATTTCTCTTATATTCCAAGATGTAACTTTTGGTAAATCGTAGCATTACAGGCTATTGGCATTGTATTGAATTTACCACTACATCCATAAGAGATGAGTTGCTGTCTTGTGCCAGGATTTTTTTTTTTTTTGAATAGTTTATATATTAGCTGTTCTGAAAGTATTGATGTCAAGCATTTCCCCCGATGTTAAGCTAAGAGTAATCAAACGCTTTAGTTTTTAAGTGTCTGTTCAAGATGAGTATAAAGGGGTGAATCTCATAAAAAAACTGACATTTTCAAGTCATATTTAGCCTTTTTTGCACATTTTTATTTATTGTGACATTCTTTCATTATCCAAAATTCTCATATATATATATATATATATATATATATATATACACATATATGAGCACGATCTCACAGCAATTTGTACAAATTGGTGGCTAATTCGCACAAATTCATACGACCTCACTCACTACCAATTCATACGACTTTTGCTAAATCGTACGTATTTTACGAGTTGCCAATTCGTATGAATAACCTACACCTAACCCCGCCCGTAAATGTCACTGGGGTTTAGACATATCATACATCGCATGAGTGAGGTCGTATGAATTTGTACGAATTAGCACGAATTTGCTACCTTATACGAATGCGTATGAATTGGTCATGAGACTGTGTCGTGTGTGTGTGTGTGTGTGTGTGTATGTGTATATATATATATATATATATATATATACACACACACACAACACAGAATCCGTACGATTTAGCAAAAGAATGAATGAATTGGTAGTGAGTGAGGCTGTACGAATTTGTGCGAATTAGCCACCCTCGTTAAATTTTTACAAATTGCTGTGAGATTGTGCTCATATATATATATATATATATATATATGTATATGTATACATACATACAGTATTCAACATTTGAAGTGGATCATAAAAGTTCATCAAAGTCCTAAAACAAGAATGGGTATTGTTATAGTTTTATCACAACTTTATTATTATTTTTTTTAATGAAAGGTTTTGATCTACTTCAAATGTTGACTTCTGTATGTGTGTGTGTGTATATATATATATATGTGTGTGTGTATATGTGTATATATAGAGAGAGAGGGAGAGAGATTCATTGTCGTTACTTATAATTCTTTGATTTTGGGGTAAAATATGATTTGGATATTTGTCTATGAGATTCACCTACAGATATTTCTGCAAAGCATTAAGATTGTCGTCAAAATGAGTTCGCTTTGTGAACATGTTATGTAAAGTTTTTTTTGTACTAAATGTAACTTCATTTAGTAACAGTTTCAAGTGACAAAATGTAACTATCTTTAAGACAGACATGCATGAAATACTTGGTAAAAATCTTAAGCAGCACTTTACTTTACAGTCCTGTTCTTCGTGTATGTACTATGTACTTATTATAATTAACAAGGTACTAACCCTAAACCTAAATTTAAGCCCTATTAAGTCCAAGTAGTTACCTTTATATTATTGAGTTCTTCCTTGTTTAAGTACACAGTTACAGTACACTGTAAGTATACCACTGCAAAATAAAGTGCAACCCTTTATATCTAGTGTTGTAAGTATGTAAGTGAATCAGTAGATGAGCAATGATTCTGCTGACTGCTACGACATTATGACAATTATTACAATTTAAAAGAAAGGCATTTTAAACCGCTTGAAGCTACACATCCCCCAAAGTTAAATTTGGGAAGATATTCTGCTAAAAACACACAAAGCACACTTTGCTGAGATGTGAAATTGAGTCTGGGTGTGTGTTGTTTTGTGCACACAGCAACAATGTAAACAAATGTTAAAAAAAGAAAAGAAAAGAAAAACAAGGCTTTGTTTATCAGTCTTAAAGGTCATTTGCACTGATAGTGATTTGCAGTGACAAAGTACTTTTACATTCATTTTCAATTTGCAAAAGTTTTTTGTATTTAGTTTCCGGCTGACCACTAGCATTATTAAATTTGAGACCTCTAAAGGTCAAGATTGAATATAGTGCACAAGACTTGTACTATATCTTTATATTGCCTCAAATTGCTCAAACTCTGATTAAAAATGAATACATTTCCTGTCAATTTGTTGCTGCAAAACGCTGTAAGTGTGAACACACCTTATAAAGCAATATCATATTAATCATATTAATCAGTATTTTTGTCTTGTTTTCCAGTATAAAACATCAACATTTAATTGTAACTGAGAAGCAAATTACTTTGTTTCAGAGAAGCATACCTTGAATTAAGATTTTATTCGGTTTTACCTAAAAATTTACAAATTGTGGTCAGTGTTCTTTTGAACAAAAGCACTGATTAATACTGATTTTTCTTGCAGTGTTTAAAGTGTTAAAGACCATCCTGTGTGATCGGCTTCATACCTCTCTGTAACATCTTCCAGGATAAAACCAGACATGAAATCTGAATCACTGAGAGACGAGTACAAACCACAAGTCTGTAATCTTTAAAAAGCCAAAAAAGGTCACAGTCGCATGACGAGAAGCCGCCCGCATCTCTCAGGTAGGAAAAGTCTTTGAGATGCAGAACCCCACCCCCGCTGGAATGTCAGCTCGCCGAATCTCCTGCTAGTCACATCATCCAAATAACGGTCCGTTAGAGTTAATCAGACAGGAAACACTGGTCTTGATTTATTTTTTTTTCCCAAATGAGAAATCCTCCAGAAGGATAAAGGTTGAGTTACGTCTCAGGGTTGGCTGTGGTCATGATCTTCATGTACTGGGTAAAGATCGTCTCAAAGGCCTCGTCTCTGTGTATCATGGCACCAAAGACCAGTGGCTATGAGAACAAGATGAAGCATTTTAAGTTGCATTAGGACAGCTGAGTGCATTTTGAATAATCAGTTTCAGCCTTTTTAGGAGATGTTATTTAATGCAGAGGGCTATAAGAACTCATTAATACCTGTTGTAATTGGATATTTGAATCAGAACGCTAAGGTGGAACAATCTGATGTGTTAATATATGGGGTCTTAATGTTAAGGTCAATGACAGTGTAGTCAAAAAACAATATTCAACCATTGGTTTGGCAATAAAATTGTATTGTAAGTGATTAACTGTCAGACCTTCAATCACTAATCAATGCAACAAGACAGACAGCATAATTATTTTAAAGGACTAAGCGCAAATAGTCAACATAACAAAGGACCCTTGGTAAACATCGCTTCCAGGAGTTTAAACCTTCCTTTTCCCTTTTTTCAAATCTCATATCACATAGAAGAGGCATTTATTTTCAAAGAAAATACAAATTAGGAAATAATCAAAAGGTTGAAAATAAAGTATCAGGTACTGTAGAGTTAGGTGTAGGGGTCATCCATTTAATACTTTGAAATAAAATGATAATTTACACTTATTATTGCATACTGTCTTATAATGTACTACATTACTAAGGTGCATATAATTGACACTATTTGCAATAAACGGTATACATCGTGTTATTTTAAACAATGTGTATTGTAAAAAGTATAAATCAATTTGACTGGATTTGACTACCTTCTGTGTTGACGGGGTGGCCACAGAAATGCCCATTCCAGACCCAGGCAGAACTGATAAAACCTTGTACTGTAGGGAAAAAAAAAGAAATTCAAGAGTTATTGTAATTGTATTATTTATGGTTACGCTGTATTTTAAGGTGTCATTGTTACAGTGTAATTATACATTATATGTGCACTTACTATAAGGTTATGGTGAGGATTAGGGTTTGGTTTTGGGTTACTTGTATGTAATTATGCATAAATTAATGCATATATGATTGTTATTATATTAAAGTACATGTAATGTTTAACCAGGACACCTTAACACAACTTTTGCACAGATTTACTGATCTACAAATCTGCACAAAAGGCATATCCAGTTTAAATAAAGGATGAATTATTTAACTATTCTTAGTTTATAAAAAAAGAATGTAACACATAAAGGTACAGTAAAGATAAAAAAAAAAACTCTATATTTAATCAAACTGTCCTTTTCATGTGAGGTAAATGCTGGTCTGTGTGCAGTCTGTGATGCACTGCTGCCACCTACTGCTGTATGACACACAGTTATAGTGCTCATATCCAATAAGTGAGTGAAGGATAAGCAGTAAAAAAAAATCTACAAAGTTAGGAAAATTTGGAAAAAGCTCGTCATTGTTGTTTTTTTTTTTTAACAAGAACACCTGCCCAGGTTAGACTTTATTTTGATAGTCCACTTTTGTGTTTAGCATTCTAAAAATTGCAATCCTGTACATACATACCTTCTGGATATCTGTGATGTCCACCAGTTTAATGACTTTGTTCTTCTTCGAAGACCCTGATCTTGAGCTGGAGCTCTCAAAACACAGGTAGCTGTTGAATGGACAATCAATTGTAGTTATACTGCTACCGCATCAAATGCTGATGTACAATAATAGATGAAAGAGAGTTGCTCAACAACTGAGCAAATGTTTCTTACTTCTCAGTTACGTAGAGCATCCCATTGCGAATGTAGTCAGTTGGCATCTTCCTGTCTCTGTTTATCAGACAGCATCTCCATCCATTCTCGCATACTGCAAGAGAAGACACCGTTAAATCACTCCCTTGTACAAAAGCGAAAAGAGGCAAGGTCTCACGAAACAAGAAGCGAGTTTAAGAGACGTCTCACCGGGAAGTGGTCTTTCGATCTCAGGTAGGTTGAAGATCTCATGGAATGCTCCTTTCTTTGTGCTGTGGGAACGGCCACTCTCTTCTTCTCGGGTCACCCCGGCTGGGATGGTTGCTAAACTACTTCGTGAAACCACCGGCTGGATCTAAACATTTAAAAATAGGGATTTCAACAGTTTGCATTAACGGACCCTCTGAGCCGTAATATTAAAGTCGACATAAAACAACATTCCCATTTTACTTCCATTCAGTAATGTATTTCTGGGTGAAAAGGGATGTTCGTGAAATATGATAAATATTGTCGTTTTATTATTTCCCATTAATGTGGCCTTGGTGATGCCAGCTAAAAGATGTCAACATGATGCAGTTAGTTTTTTAGTATGTTTGAGCATTCATGTGGGTAAGATGTTTTAAAAAAAGGACAAAGTTAGCAACCACCATTGATCTCATTCTCAAGGGAATGTAGTATTCACTCTGTACAGTCTTTCACCACAGTCCAAATACTTTCTTTCAGTATTCTAAAGCCAGACATTCAACTATTATCTGTTAACATGTAACTATTTCTACATCTAATGATCTAATATGCTCTACTGTGGAAACCAGGATTGAACTAAAACTGAAATAAATAAACCGAAAAAAATGAACAAACAAATAAAACCTGAAATTAAAAACTATATATACATATATATATATATACACTGCTCAAAAACATAAAGGGAACACTTAAACAACACAATGTAACTCCAAGTCAATCACACTTCTGTGAAATCAAACTGCCCAGCAACACTGATTGACAAATGGAATAGTCAACAGGTGGAATTATAGGCATTAGCAAGACACCCCCAATAAAGGTGTAGTTCTGCAGGTGGTGATCAAAGACCACTTATCAGTTCCTATGCTTTCTTGGCATTTGCCGGAGAACACCAATATTGGCTAATTTGCCACTGGCGCCCTGTGCTCTTCACAGATGAAAGCAGGTTCATAATGAGCACATGTGACAGACGTGAGTCTGGAGATGCCGCGGAGAACGTTCTGCTGCTTGCAACATCCTCCAGCATGACCGGTTTGGCAGTGGGTCAGTAATGGTGTGGGGTGGCATTTCTTTGGAGGGCCACACAGCCCTCCATGGGCTCGCCAGAAGTAGCCTGACTGCCTTTAGGTACCGAGATGAGATCCTCACACCCCTTGTTGAGACCATTTGCCGGTGCGGTTGGCTTTGGGATCCTCCTAATGCAAGACAATGCTAGAGACCTCATGTGGCTGGAGTGTGTCAGCAGTTCCTGCAAGAAGGAGGCATTGATGCTATAGACTGGCCCGCCCGTTCCCCAGACCTAAATCCAATTGAGCACATCTGGGACATCATGTTTCGCTCCATCCACCAACGGCATGTTCACCACAGACTGTCCAGGAGTTGGTGGATGCTTTAGTCCAGGTCGAGGAGGAGATCCCTCAGGAGACCATCCGTCACCTCATCAGGAGCATGTAGGGAGGTCATACAGGCACGTGGAGGCCACACACACACTACTGGGCCTGTTTTAAGGACATTACATCAAAGTTGGATCAGCCTGTAGTGTTTTTTTCCACTTAAATTTTGAGTGTGACTCCAAATCCAGACCTCCATGGGTTAATAAATTTGATTTCCATTGATAATTTTTGTGTGTGTGATTTTCATTGTCAGCACATTCAACTATGTAAAGAACAAAGTACTTAATAAGAATATTTTATTAATTCAGATCTAGGATGTGTTATTTTAGTGTTCCCTTTACTTTTTTGAGCAGTTTTTAATTTTATTTATTTATATATATATATATATATACATATACACAGTGGGTACAGAAAGCATGCAGACCCCCTTAAATGTTTCACACTTTGTTATATTGCAGCCATTTGCTAAAATCATTTAAGTAATTTTTTTTTCCTCAATGTACACACATCACACCATATTGACAGAAAAACACAGACTGCATCTCTGGAGCTCAGCCTCAGTGATCTTTGGGTTCTTCTTTACCTCTTTCACCAAGGCTCTTCTCCCCCGATTGCTCAGTTTGGCCGGACAGCCAGCTTTAGGAAGGGTTCTGGTCATTCCAAACGTCTTCCATTGAAGGATTATGGAGTGCTCTTACTGTGTGCTCACTGTGCTCTTAGGAACCTTACGTGCAGCAGAAATGTTTTGTAACCTTGGCCAGATCTGTGCCTAGCTACAATTCTAATTTAATTCTAATCAAGTCAAATCTGTATAATCAAACACAGCTGGACTCAAATGAAGGTGTAGAACCATCTAAAGGATGATCAGAAGAAATGTACAGCACCTGAGTTAAATATATGAGTGTCACAGCAAAGGGTCTGAATACTTAGTACCATGTGAGATTTCATTTTTTTTCTTTTTTAAATCTGCAAAAATGTCAATATGGGGTGCTGTGTGTACATTCATGAGAA
Source organism: Enteromius radiatus (assembly GCA_032357445.1). NCBI lineage: Eukaryota > Metazoa > Chordata > Actinopteri > Cypriniformes > Cyprinidae > Enteromius > Enteromius radiatus. The sequence continues at coordinate 13,327,742 of JAUCMS010000079.1, read as the reverse complement.
GAAATGAACTTAGCAAATGGCTGCAATATAACAAAGAGTGAAAATTTTAAGGGGGTCTGAATACTTTCCGTACCCACTGTATATGTATATATATAATTAAAAACTAAATCACAATAAAATATAATCAGAATAACAAACAAACAAATAAATAAATGGATAAATGAATAAATAATTAGATTGTTTTAAGTCATTAATATTAAATATATACTGTAAATATACACACACACATATATATATATATATGTATATATATATATGCATGTATGTATATATGTAAGTGAATAAACACTATATATAAAATAATTAAAAAAAACATGAAATTAAAAAAAATGAATAGAAATAAAAAATATATACAGTATAATAATATCTTAACAATAAAATAGCACCAGTGGAAACTACTCAATTTTTGTCTTGAATGACACTATCTATGCACACACAGAGCATATCCATCACATAGTGTGTGAAAATGGATTCAAAATGTCACAATAGCAGTACAGATTAAATTAAATTAGATTGTTTTAAGTCATTAATATTAAATATAATCATCAGCCAATAAATTACCTTAATATGATTTTTTTTAGTTAAATAAAAGAAGAAATGTTCATCTGATATTTCACCACATAATAACAAAGAAAATTATATTTTGTATTAATTTAATCATTTATATTAAATTCTATGTATTTACATTGTGACATAATTTTTCATGACAATAAATCACAATCTTAACACATTCTCATTACCATAATGCAAAAAAAAAACTATTATATAATCTTATGAAATTAGAGTAATCATTTTTTAACTGAAAATGAAAATAATTTAGTAAATGTAAAATAAAATAAATATTCTTAGAGAAATTATAGTGCATGACTTTTTTTGTATTACTATAATGTGAATTTGCATAGGAAATATGCTTAATTGTAATGAAATAAATGTCACAATAGAAAAAAAAAAAAACTAATGTATATTTATTTTTATCTTTTGATTTTGTGGTGATGTGCAACCTGGACATTTCTATGGTAGATTCACCCAATAGGGCCACTATTTGGCTACGTGGCCATTTTGATCCATTTGAGCACAGACAAAATTAATGTTTGACACTGTGCATCTACGGTAGATCCAAACACACAAAGGTAAAGAAAGTAAGGTCAGCTGGTTTCATCACTCACACACACACACACACACACACACAGGTTCTGGTAGAAGCACATTACAATCCCTACCTTCTCACACCCAGACAGCTGAGAGAGAAAGACAACAAATTATGTGTGACTGTCATGTCAACTACCTACACTGATGTTTTCTCCTAGGAGGCAACACCCATCACTCTCATACAGTACCTGACACTTTGAAACAAATGGTTCAAATAGGTATGACATATAAAGTGTGAAAACAGCCTGGAGGCTGGTGTTAGAGCCTGACATTGTCTCTATCTCTCTCACCCGTCGTGACACGGTGGCATTGCTGCGTTCTTTCAGCTGAGGGTCGGTGGGCAGGTTGTTCCACATGATGTACGGAGTGTCGTATTTGTCTCTGAGTTTTGGGCAGCTCTTAAACAGGAAGTCTATAATAAAGAACTTGATGCCCGCGTAAAGCCCTGTCAGAGAAAAGATGCACATTATGAGAATTATAAAAATCTACAACTTTAGACAACACAAAACAATTCAAATTTTCTGTTACAAAAGTTACACAAAATTTCATATTTGTGTGTAATGTTCAAAAGTTTTAGGTTGGTAATTTGTTTCTTATGCTCATCAAGGCTGCATTTATCTTTAAAATAGTAATATTGTGAAACATCATACAAAAATTAAATGACTGTTTTCTATTCTAATCTGGTTTAAATTGTAATTTATTCTTGAGAGTTGAATTTTCAGCATTCACATTATACATTTATTAGTATTAATGTTGAAAACAGTTGTTGTGCTACTCAAATTGTAAAAACATAATTATAAATATACTTCTAGTCAAAAGTTGTGAAACCTTAAGATTTAAAAAAAAAAAAAGGAAACAAAATAAAGGACAAAAATCCAATCATGCGAAATATTATTGTGATGTAAAATAACAATTTTATATTTTAATATACATTACAATCTAATTTATTCATGTGATGCAAATAAGTGATGGCAAAGATTTACATTGTTGGAAAATATTTATATTTTTAAAAAATGCTGTTCTTTATAACTTTTATTCATAAAGGAATCCTGAAAAAAAGCATTGCAGTTTCCAAAAAAAAATATTTGCCATCACAACTTTACCAAAATTGATGATTTTAATAATAAATCAGCATATTTGAATGATTTCTATGTGACACTTTAGACTGATTGAAATCCAGGTTTGCATCATATAAATATTTGAAAGTATATTAAAATAGAAACCCATTATTTTAAGCATAAACAAACATATTTTAAAAAATTACTTTTTTTTTTGCATTTCTTTACTTTGATGAGTAGAAGTTAAAGCAGTGTTTATTGAACTAACTTTTTTGGTAATACTTTTATTTTTCGGTTACACCAATTAGTTGCTTATTAGCATGCATATGACTAGAATATTAGCCATTTATTAGTGGACATACAGTATTAATGCCTTATTCTACATCCCTAATCCTACTCAATACCTAAACTTAACAGCTCCCTTATTAACTTAGCTCTTAAAAGAATGTATTAAGGAAATAGTCGTTGTTAAAGTGTTACCTAATAAAACTATAGAGTACTGCTCTTGCTAACTACTGTCCATTTAGGTGTTAGCATGTTTACACCATTATCTGTTCTGTGTAATTCCTTTAGTGCTAAAATTACACATTAATAATGAACCCAGTGCACCTATGTTTGATATTAAAGCTACAATAAGCCATTTAGAATGACAGTGTTTGTGTGTGACTGTGCATACATGTGAGGACATATGGGTAATAAATCTTACCTATCATGAAACCCATGAGTTTGTAGGGCAGGACGCAAGAGGAGATGAAAGCCACCCACAGAGCGATGTACAATTTCTGAGTGATCTCAGGCTGAACCCACATGAACAAACTAATGTATGCATATGCACACAAACATCCACCCATACAAACATGGAGAAACATTCATTAGTTTACTTCAGGTTATGATAATATATCAATGAGCATTTTCTTTCCATCTCAAATTATGGCATGCTATGTTCAAACTGTAAACGGAAGAATTGAAATATAATTTGTCCTCTCGTGTTTCTCATGTCAAAATTTAAAAGAGCTACTTACTTTTTGATTTTCTCCAAAACATCTGCCATCTTACCAAAAAGATTCTGCAGAAACATTAATTGCATGTTGATCAACGTGTCCGTAAAAAAACTCCATATCACAGAAGATAGATTATACTATACAAATAAGCAATAATAATATAAAAATAAAAGTCCTCCAAACTATTAAATGATTTGAATGGAAGAATGTGAATTAAGCAGTGGCCAAAAAATATAAAACAACAAATCTTTAGATCACATACTCTGAACACACAACAAAATCATGTACGTTTTGCATTCTCTTAAATAACTTTATGAAGTGCATTCTGGGTTACTTTTTAAATCATATTAAAGGACTTTTCATGTGTGCTTAACAGTTGTTGGCTGCTTATCCTTCACTATCAAGCTAAAAATATTAACAGGTGCTGGTCATATAATTAAAAGTTATTTTTTTTCACTAATTCTATTCAAGAAGTCCACTGTGTTTTCTGAGGTCCAAGGTCATACCAGGACGTTTTAGAGCACTTCATGCTTCCTGCTGCTGACCAACTTTATGGAGATGCACATTTCATTTTCCAACAGGACTTGGCACCTGCACACAGTGCCAAAGCTACCAGCACCTGGTTTAAGGACCATGGTATCCCTGTTCTTAATTGGCCAGCAAATTCGCCTGAAAATCTATGGGGTATTGCGAAGAGGAAGATGCGATATGCCAGACCCAACAATGCAGAAGAGCTGAAAGCCACTATCAGAGCAACCTGGGCTCTTATAACACCTGAGCAGTGCCACAGACTGACCGACTCCATGCCACGCCGCAGGAACCCCAAGTATTTAGTGCTATATTTGCTCATACTTTTCAGTTGGCCATGATTTCTAAAAATCCTTTCTTCGTATTGGTCTCAAGTAATATTCAAATTTTCTGAGATACTGAATTTGGGGTTTTCATTATTTGTTAGTTATAATCATCAAAAAAAAAGCAAAAAAAACACTAGAAATATATCAGTCTGTGTGGAATGAATGTATTTATTATACAAGTTTCACTTCTTGAATGGAATTAATGAAATAAATCAACTTTTTGAAGATATTCAAATTATATGACAAGCACCTGTATAAATGAAACTCAAATTTTAGTTTTGTAAAGAAATGCACACATCTTAGCAAAGGGATTTAAAATGTTTTAGAAAAAGGAAACTGTGCAGATTCTTGACAAATAGTGTAAATGTAGTAGACAGCTTTTTTATTAAAATAAAAAAAAAAAAATGTACCTGTGCTTTTTGTGCAACATCAAGAACTAACTGAAACTTTTCAGACACAGTTAGATCCTCCTTTGGAGGTTCCTAGAAGAAAGAAAAAGATGTAATATATACACAACATAAAAAATCACTGAGAAGTATAAATATGAAAAAAAAAACATTCCTACCACAGGTTCAGAAACTTCAGGCACAATACTCCACTGAATTCTCCATCCTCTAATGAGAGAGAGACAAAAACAGTATTAAATCAGTATAATAATCTAAATAAAAAAATAAAAGTGTATGTTTATTCTATGATAATATACAAGGAATGGCATTGATGATATGACAGAGTGGATATTTTTTTTGATCAAATATGCCTACATCAGTACTGATCTTGTGTTAGTATTCTTATGACTGTAAATTTCTGCCAATATACTACAACAACAAACTGCAATTAGTTAAATTTAGGTAACATTTTAAATTTAACACAGTTTACATTACATACTATTAAGAAAGGGGTCATTGTCTTACCTGGCTATGAGGTAGTTCAATGACAACCTCAGAATGGCTAAGAATAGAAACAAAGGTATAGCCCAGCCATGCCATGCTGCATTCATATAAATCTGTGACAGAAGACAAAAACACATCACATGGTACCTTCCTGCCCAAAAAATGGGTATCATCGGGTACAAAAACTATGAAAAGCATCTTCGTAAAAAAGTCAATTTGAAATAAATATTACAAATATAAATATTAGATAAATTTTTGCCATGGCAATAAATGAAACCTATTTACTGTAGTAATATTAAAGCAGGTTTATTAAAATGAAAACTGAAATATTAAAACTCATTTAAAATCTTAATTAAAACTATAGTAGTATACTGTATAAATAATACTTAATAATGCCAAGTTATTACATTCTAATAAGCAAGTAAATATATAAAAAAACCCTGATAGATGGAAACTCACAATGAAGGCAATTGCTGATGTATATACGGAGTGCCAGTTGGATAAGGCCGAAAGATTCCGTAAGAAATTTGTCACTGGTCTGGCACCCCGTTCTAGTAATAAATACAAATAAAAAGATAAGTACAGGTGAAAAATGTTTGTGAATCCATACAGTGTATATTAGTGCCTTGACATAAAAAAAAAACCACAGAAACACTTTCATACTTACTAAGTCGTCGCATATTTTCTGTTAATCTGAAACAAAGACAAGATTTTAAGCAAAAGCAAATGAGAACCGCAACATACAGCTGAATTTTCACAGTTTCTGAGTGTTTGAGGTATCATTTATACACAACATAGTGACCTTGCCTTCAGCAAACACCATTTATTTCTTCCACCAACCACAGCCTGTCTTGTATCTTCACTGAAAAGTGACACTTAAACCGTGTAAATCAATGAAAACAGACAGTTGTGGCCAGCACTGACTCAATACCTCTCTTCAGAGACGGATAGATGCACTTCATTGATCCCTAAGGGGACATTAAGGAGACATGGACTTAATAGCCTCATGTATAATTGAGGCAGTTACATGCATTGACTGGACACCAGACCCCAGAATTCCTTGCTTGGCAAGAGTAAATTCAACCACAAAACCTTAAAGATTATTAATGGGTTTCAGAACTGCCTGGACTGAGTCATATAACTGAATCTCACCCATTTTTGAATCTAAAAAACTTGATTTTACAGATTTATGGTCAGAGTAGCATTTTAATAAGACCAAATAAATGTTAGTCTCTTTTATATTTTGTTACAATTCAGATGAGAACATCAAAAATACATCCTTACCAAGATTTCAAAGGAAATGTATGGGGTTGCAGTCTATTATCTGAAATTTATGATACCTACAGTATATATATATATATATATATATATATATATATATATATAAAATGCTGTCAAATGACCGTGATTGATATTTTCCAAAATATAATCTTTGTTTACATTGAATATATATATATATATATATACACACACACACACACACACACACACGTTGGTTTTTGGACTCTCCATAGGTGTAATGGTGTTTAAGCCTTTTGAATTACAGGGACATTGAAAATGTGTAAATCACCTTCATATTGTATATCATGTCATGATACACATTTGTGTCCTCATAAACCACATAAACCTGCACACACACACACGCAAAGTGTGATTATTGCTGTACAATGTTTTGATTGAAGATTTCGTTTTTTGTGCATTAATTTATTTTTTGATAGCCTGTGTATCTTTTATTTTGAAAGTTCATATAAACCATGACCCCCAAGCATAAAAAAGCCTCAAAACCTTGTACAACACAAGTCACACTTGTCACACTGTCTCATTTTGAACTGCATAATAATTTTTTACTTTTTAACTTACCCCTCCAAAAAAAAAAATGTTCATAGAACAGAACATTTTAATTTTAAAAGTCAAACAAATTTTCTAGTGAAAATAAAAGCTCCATGTTGATTTAAGTCCTGCCCCTTTTGAAGATCTATTTTCTTATTTGGCTTATTCTGACTAAAATCATTCTGGCCACAGGGGGGCAGATGTTTACTAGACAGAAAAGAATGAGACATGATAATGAAGCAGAGTATTCCAGTTTCACAAGCATGACTTCTTCACAAACCTTTTAGCACTTAGTGGCTCCTCAGCCTCAACCGTGTTCTCCTCAGGCTGGAAGCGGAAATCCTCTATATAAACCCCAAAACGATCATAAAGCCAGCTCTGCAGCCGCGAACACACCGCCTCCTTCTGCTGTTTGTCTGCAGAGACAGACAGACAGAGTTAAGATATGTATTTCGCTCAGAGGCCAAAACCAAATCTCTATTAATCTAAATCCAACAGTGGGTGTTCTGAGAGAGAAAGAAAGAGAGAGGTTTGTGCTCTACATTCTCATTTCCTGCCTAAAACAAAAGGGGTTGGTCTGGCCTAGATGTCTACAAATTTAGAAAAGTGCCTAAAATAACAGCTGAAAGCTTCCTGAAGCTGACATGAAAATGTAAAACCCCAATACCAGGATTAGAGCTGCAATTAAATCCTGATTTCAAATGACTGACAGACGAACAGAAAAGGTGACAATTTTTGAAATCCTGTTAGAAATTAGGAGATTTGGTCGAGTACATATGAATTTACTGTCACACAATATATCAAGGTCCAATTCTTGCTATTAACAAACCATTACCTTTGACGTTGCTGCTTATTAATAGTTAGTTTAAGTAGTTGTTATGTTTAGGTTTTGGGTAAGATTAAGAAAGCAGAATTTGGTTATGCAGAACATGTGATTTCTAAGTGTAATAATTATAATAAACATGCTAATAAGCAACTTGTTAATACTGGGAATTGCTTCCTATACAAAATTTAGTCACCCTCATATTTAATAGTCTCCGTAGGATTGTTTACATTGTCATATTCCTGTGTCTTATCAAATTCTGACACAAGATTTCAGGTATTAAAATAAGTATAAAATGCTTAAATGCTACGTTGAGAATGCTAATAATTTTTTAGGCACTACATCATTGAGGGCTGTTTTACCTGTGCCGTTAGCTGCAGGTGGCTGCTGTTTTCGTGGAGGCTGTGGTGGAGAATCTTCACACCTTCAACAAAGAAACACAAAGCACATTAGCTTTAAGTTTATTCAAAGATTTTTCTCAGACCTAACTACTTTTCTGAGCCACAAAAACCTGAGAACTTTAGCTAAAACGGTATAAAACAAACTCCTCAACTTAGCACAGCATTCTCCTCTGAAAGGCCAAAATGTGCTGTCAATCAAATCTAAATCAATTAGATGCTGAAATGACATCAGTGGAAAGAACACTCTGTACAGACATATTGTTGTGCATGACTCTCTACGTATATACATTGACTTCCTGCTGAAGGGTCATGGGGGGTTGGATGCAGTGGCTATTTTTATAGCTCAGCGTGTGGCGTGGGCAGTCCTTTGCGGTCAGTCCTACTGTGACAGCCGGACCGGGTCACTGAACAATGCCAACACTCATCAATTTATCAAAAGACTATAGAAAGAAACCACAAAAATGTTCTTTAAACAGCATAACACTCAAGTAAACATTTTAATTCAACTTAACTTTTTACTCAAAACATTATGCATAAAGTCTTTCTTTAGGTCTTTTTGTTTTGCAGCGCAGTTAACAATTACATTAATGTGTGGTCTCACAAGCACTAAAGGAATGGTCCACCCAAAAATAAAAATTCTGTCATAATTTACTCACCCTCAAATAGTTCACAAAGGAAGATATTTTGAAAAAAGTTTGCAGTTTTGGGTCACCGTTTACTAAAAATACTATGGATTTCAGTGGTGACCCAAAACAGCCTTGTTACAAACTTTCTTCAAAATACCTGCAGAACAAAGAAATTCATACAGGTTTAAATGACAGAATATTAATTTTTGGGTGAATTATTCCTGTAAGAACAAATGAATGCACCGATATTAAAATAATTAGATAAATCTAATGTTTTAAGGAGGTTGTGTGTATATTGACTATATTTCGGAATCACAGAGTCTAGCCTACGTATTGGAATATATGACCCAAATACACCGTATATTGTACAGTACGGTAACAAGTAACAGTAAGTAACAAGTCTGAAACTTTTTCTGGCCAACTGAGGGAAAAAAAAGCACAATAAATTGTAGGGCTGGGGCATTTAATCGTCGATTAACGCATGCACATCTCGTCAGTAAAGCCGGTTCTTTAATTGCGGTAAATCTCAATCAGCTGTTTTTAAAATGCACGGCACTTGATACACAGAGCCGTAGATCACTGACGAGCTACGCAATTTTGCGTTCAAAATGAATCGCTTCCAATTCTGAAGACGATATTGCGTAGCTCGTCAGTGATCTACGGCTCTGTGTATCAAGTACAGCGCATTTTAAAAACAGCTGATTGAGATTTACCGCTAATCAAAGAACCGTCTTTACTGACGAGATGCGCATGAATTAATCGACGATTAAATCCCCCAGCCCTAATAAATTGCGCCTACAGTCTAACAATTGGTCATATAACATCAAACCATGCAAATTGGGGCACAACCCACACAAAGCATATCATTTTGCAAATAACTGCAATTTCCCGCAAATTCCTACCAGTGCCTGCCACGCCGTCAGGCGTCTCATCATGTCTTTTGCTTTGTTTTCATGTCCACGTGCTCTGTGTTTATTTTCATTCTGTCT
>JAUCMS010000079.1:13245545-13275459 GCA_032357445.1 Enteromius radiatus | reverse complement strand
TGAGTTTTTAATCTCTGGGTCAATCAACTCAGAGTTCAAGTTTAAACTCAGAGTTGTTTGAACCTCCTTACTGAAACGGGCCCCTCAACTGATGTTTATGTTGTTATTACATTCCTGGTAATGTAACGTTATTTCAGGATCATCATACATAAAACAGCATCAAAACATAAAATGTCAACCAGTGAAGAGGCAATAATGATTGTCAAGCTTTGTGGTGTTGATGGACTCCATCTTTGTTTTGATTATCATTCTGAATACAATTCACATTTTTCAGCTTTTTGTTAATAATGTTGTTTTTTTAGTTCTTTCTTTTTTATTATTTATGAAAAAAAGAATGCATGAAGCTGGAATGTTGCTGGAATACCATGTTCTTTCTTTTGATGTTTTGGATGTTCAGATATGCATATCACAAAATATACACACTTCAATACCTAAATGGGGACAAAGTAGGAGACTTTAAGGATGATGTAAAGTTCACATAAAGAAAACTTATGAGTATACTTACAATATAAAACTACTAAACTAGTACTGAGACTATTCTTCAAAGTATACTAAAATACTACTACAATAGTAAGTTATGAGTATACCTAGTGTAGTTCACTTTTAGTATAGTTGCAGTACAAGCTACACATTTTGATGTAAATTAGTTTTCTAGTTTCTACTTTTATATACAAGAAATTGGGCCAATTTAGTTCCAAAGAGTATCAAAATAGTACACTTATGGGAATACAACTAGTGCACTGATATTTGTATACTTACTACATAAAGTATACTTTACTTAAATGAGCATGAAGTATACTACTTTTTGGTAAGGGAAATCATTTGGACAGTTCACTCCGGGCATAGACGAGAGGCAACACTTTGTGTAAGCGAGGCAGTTAAGAGCACTCAGGATAATCAAGCTCAGCTGAAGATCAATTCTTGCTCTGTGCCACCCGCGCTTCATTCTGGAATTTAGGGTAAAGGGCAGAAAGCAGGCCTGAGTGAAGTAAGTCACAAAAGGCACTCAAACTGACCTACTGATGAAGTTTGCATAGTAAGTAGTATAAACAATTACAAGACAATTTAGTTAATTATAGACAATTTAGTCAGTAAACTGAAAATATTATGCTTTATTTGGCATCAAGACCCATTTCTATATTGGCATCTAGTTAGATATTCCAACAGATACTATTATAAAATTAAACAATAATACATTGGCAATCAGGGATCAAATGAACTGCTTTAATCACAATGAAGTGCCTTATGTTTAAAAACATTTTTTAAGTGTTTCTGTTAAAAGCGCCAAGTGCTTATAATGAGAAAAGACAAGATATCATACAACAAAAATACAAATTCAGAAAGCTTTTATTTTTTACAGCTTCAATTATTGTCCAGTGTTTTAAAACATAAAAATAAATACAGCTATTTCATAAGAAATCCAGTGTCTTGTGTTATGAAAGATGATTTAAAACACATGCAAGTAGTTTCTTCTCGCTGCTGTTTCTTTGTAACATGAACCGTCAACTGTCATATAATTACAAAACACATTCATTTTCATTTCCTTGAGTGTAAGGGCTATGTCTTCACAGTTCAAACATTATTAAACATCGCCACTGAATATTGTCAAAGTTGAACAGTGTTTTTTTTTTAAACAGACTTTTAGTCTTGTGTTTTGGAACTGCAGCACCATAAAAACCCAAATGATTAACTCTGCAAATCAAGTACAAAACATTGATTTAACCACATTGGATAAAAAATAATCTTGCATTAGACATTATTAAAAATGCTTTTCAATATACAAATGGCATTCAAATATTACAATTTTCAAAACGACAACAAAAAAAATATATATCTACACAGTAATTACATGAGAAAGGTATTAGTTAAGAGACGGATCTCCTCAAAGAGGACGGGTCGAGCTGGGCACTTGGGTGAAAATTTCAGCATTCCCGTGATTTACATTTCGGAATCGTGAAAATGTCTCTATACAGTTCCAGCCTTATGTGATCGTGTGCACAAATGCACACTAGTGGTAAAACGTACACAGTCTTACACGTCTCTTCAAGTCCACCTGACTATTGGTCAGAGCTTTGCCGCTCGGCATCCTGGGAGGCTTGTAATCCCACGTCTAGTGGTTTGGCACAGTTTTCATAAATCCTCATGTTTAATGTATTTACATACATTCCCTTTTCTTTCCATATCATTTGCTTAACGGGCAGACGACTGCAGTAATACTGTTTCTCCGATGGAGCCTGGACCCCAGGGACATGCTGGAGAGCAAGGTGCACCTATAAGGAGGGCCTTTAGGTAATCCACCATCACTTTTCCACATTCCTCCCACTGTCAAGGGCTGATATTCTCCCCTCACGAGGGCAGAAGTTCCTCAGGTTTCCTGCTGGGTCAGATTGATGTTTCATTACTGCCGCTGTAGTGAGAGCAGAAAGGGAGAGAAAAGGAAGGGAGGATACATGCGGGTTAGAAGGGTGTTCGGGCAGGAATACAGGCCAAGTCGCATGCCACATGAACAACAGGTGTAAAGAAGACGTTCACTGTTTCGACACGCATGCTCCAGTAGACACAAAGAGCTGAACAGAATTAAAGAGGCTCGGGTTTCAAAAACATGCAAAAAACAAATGGCGGTTCGTTTTTTTTAAAAGGTGTTATTAATCAAATAATAAATAAGCTGTGAAACAGGAATGAATACAGAAAGCTGTCTTACTCGGAATCTGACAGGTTGCCACCGTTAACCGTCCCTGATCTCAGATTCATGGCCATGCCATTCTGCTGCTCTCGCGGTGGGCCGGCCAGCCGCTGAGGGGGCTTGATTAGGACGTTGTGGCCATTGCCCCCATCGTTAGAGGCTATAGAGGGCGCTCTGGAAGAGATGGTGGGTGGGTTGTAGTCCGATAACTTCTCCCTAAGTTTGTTTTTCATGTTTTTGTCTGTCAGAGGAGGAGGATATGTGATTTTATTCTTTAGAATACCTGTGAGGAGAAAGTACATGGGAATATTAGTATATATGTAGAATGTATAAATTTGTATAAATCAAAATTTGACTTGATGTTCATTAACTCTCACCCTTTCTCTGTTCAGGCTGGTGGTTGCTGTTGGCTTGGATGGAGGCTGTTGGGTGGTCTTTGTCCTGAGTGGTCTCTCCAGTGTGATTGAGTTTATTTTCCTGATGGAGCTCCACGTTAACTTTAGTCTCTACTCTCAGTCTCTCTGCCCCTCCGAGATCTTCACTGTCACTGGCTGTCATGGCTTCAGTCGGCCAGTAAGGCTTCACATGATTGGACACAGTGTCCACTGAGACACAGAAGAATGGGTTAATGTTATTTGACACTTGCAACCATCAATTTCCATATTTTGCAATTCTGAAGGAAATATACCTTCTTTTGTACCCTTTGGAGTGCTGTGTAGCGGTTGTCTTTCATTATTCCACTTTGGCTTCATGTCCATGTCTTCATCTTCGCTGTCGGACGAGTGAGAGGAGGCGTATGAGCTGCTGTGTTCATCCACGGAGAGCTCGCTGTCTGAATCCGAGTCTGAATGCACACAAATTTATGTCAGCTATTTATTTAAGGTGACACACACCAGCATTTGGTAGATCACAAATATAGATGTCACACTACATTGCGCTTGTCCACATGTGGGTAACAGGCGGTAAATATACATATTAGTGCTGGCTTGGAAAAGTTTTTCAACTCTTTCTTACCATCTGCTTTAGTGCCGTTACGGAAAAGTGAGCCGTCAATGTCAGTGTGTCCGGCTTTAGCATTTCCAGATGAAACGCTGGGCTTCTGACCCAATTCATCCCTGTGTAGGAGTTAAAGCAGGAGAATGAGAGATATACAAGACAGATGCCAAACACATGACCTCTGGTTTAGTTTTAGATTACAGTGAAAAACTAAAAAAAGAATAACCCATATATGACTGACTATATCATATATATATATATATATCATCTGGCTCAAATTCTTGTTGTTTAGAGGTTTATCTTTATATAAAAATTAGTGTGAACAGTAGGACTAGCCTATATATTAAATGTCTAAATTATGCACTACTATGTATGCTCACAAAATACATATTTAAGAAAATGTGTTTGAAATATTCTGGAACAGCCCAGCGCTGTCTCACTCATCTACTGTAATACGCCTGACCTGAAGTGGGTCAGAAAAGGTAAAAAGATTTGCGAGTCAATAAGATTTGTGTCAGAACCGCGTCACATTCAGCAGTGGCAGCACTTAAAGAAATAACAGCTAAAATAACCAGCTGCTGTGATGTCTATTAATCAAAGGACAAAGCTTTATGGAGTCCTCGATATTTAATTTAGAATGTGTCTGATAACTGCATATATATATATATATATATATATATATATAATTGCAATTTCTGTATATTTCTTCTGAAGTAAATATGACATTTATTATAATGGGTTATGTAAGGATTATTCACATAAATTAGAATTATTTTTTTTAATGTCTAAATGTTAAAATTGATAGCTTTCGATTACAGTATACTGTAATGTTGAAGACTATGGTTACATTTTTTTGCGGGGGGGAGGCGGAGGGACAATTTTATAGAGAAATCTGTATTGGTATTATAATGTTTTTATGTGAAGATTGTTTGGTTTAATGGGTTTATGTGATAGCTTTGTTAATGTTGAATGGCTATTCAATGATTAACTAGCTACTAAGAAAAAAAATATTCCAGAGACATCAGAGTAATGCTGGCCTTCAGTCACAAAAAAAACCCAAATATTAAAATATGTAAGGTCTTTATGTTGTTTGTAGATTAATTTAATGTTTGAATGTGAAATTTAAAAAAACGTTTAAATGTATATTTAAAAACTTTACTGTTAGTTGGAATTAATCGTGATTATCTTCAGAAAAATATGCGATTAATTTGTTAATTTTTTTTATTGTTTCACAGCACTAATATATATATACCTGTTAATTTTATAACAGTAATAACAGTATTTATTAAAATTTTTAATTATTATTTTTATGTTTTTACCTTTATTAAAACAAATGAGCTTTTGTTTATTTTAATATATATATTATATTCCTATTTTAATTTTAGTACTCTAGTATTTATATTTAATATGAATTCAATTTTGTTTAAATTGCAAATCTATTTTAATAGTTTTCATCTTAGTTTAGGTTAAGAATAATGACACTGGTCATACTGTTAGTTAGTTAGTTAGTTAGTTAGTTAGTTAATTAGTTAGTTAAGCATAATGATATTAATGCGAATTGTGCTTAGAAGATAGCATACATCAAACCATAATACTGGATCCTGTAAGTACATTCGTATTATTTACACAAGATACATGCTTTGAAAATGACTAATGAACTCAATCCATAAACAGAGCATGTAAAGATGTCACAAGGTTGCGTTCAGTGTATATAATGAACATGCATACACAACATTCAAGGGAAAACATGCAGGAATATGTTTGTGTACATTATCGCAGCGCTGCAAAGCAAAGCAGAAGCAATGCACATTTGCTCATGCATATGAAAGGAGAAAATCCATTGGAGTAAAATAGAAAGTTATTTAAGTGTAGGTGAGAGAAAGTGAAATGTTAAGAGCATAGTGCCGTGCCCCAGCAGTAGCATGTTACCTGTGCGTGTAAGTAAGGTAGCTGCTGTGACTCTTGGCTGACCTGACTGTGCTCTCAAGAGACACCGTCGACTCGCCGATGGCCGAGCGGAACAGCGTGCCGTCCTCCATGTATGTGTTATTACAGTTCAATGTACGCTAAGGACAGGGAAAGAGCACAGTACTCAAAATCAAGCAACATAATGCTAGATCACTTTACAGCTTCCTTTGATACCAAATTACATAAAATTGCTTTCTTATTGCTTGCAAATTACTTAAATGACTTCCTTATTAATTCGCTACTACAAGATAAACTGACATTTAAACCGATCCTAACCGTAGACCTGCGAAATACAATTCATGTGTAAATATTTAATAACGTGAACGTGTTTTGTGACTTACCGTCAGTAGGGTGGTGCGGGTGGTGCTGGACTCATCAGGTAATGGTTTCTTTCCTGTGAAGACGCTCTTCAGATGTTTCCTCACCTCTTTATTGAACACGATGTGGAAGAAGAAAATGAATATGCCCTGAAAAAACAGGAAATGGTTTGTGAAGGGAGGTTACTGGTAGCCATAGACTTCTATAGCATGTAAAAAAAAATACTATGAAAGTGAATGGCTACCCAGCAGACATACAAAATCAGAATTTTTGGTTACGACGTTGGGTGACCAAAATTTTATGTCAATTCAATGCTAATTTGATGTCCAGTTCTACTACATAATGTATCTTTTACTTTTAGTTAACGATATCAACACTTAAACATATCCTGCATCTGTCCTGCAGTCTGTGAGTTTTCCATCAACAAGAACACACACAGAGGTTGTCTTTTTCATGTATAGCAAGCCTTGAAGTGATGCTGGCCTTTTTTAGAACAAATGAGGTCAGGAATAGAACAACTGTTACCTGCAGACAGCTGAAGATGGCAAACAGGTAGTGGAAGGTCATGACATTACTGTTAACAGCCATTAAACCCAGCAGCCAGGTGGCGCTAATGAGCAACAGGAGCAGAAAGGCCATCCGCAGAGCAGGACTGGAGCACATGCAGAAAACCACAATAAGTACCATATTTCATAAAACAATCCTCAAAAAATGCTTTCAGGTAACACTGTCTTACATGACTCCAGACTTTTCATAGGAACGCTGCCTACGGCCGCACGACGCCTTCGCCGCCAGCACAAAGATAATGATGTTAACCTGTTAAAGGATGGGTCATGACATATGATCAGCTGAGTATGGAGAATGGAATGAGACTGGTTAGAATGACGAATAAACGATGAGTAGAAGAACATACCAGCACCACTAAAGCAATGGGTCCTGCAAAACTCCAGATGAGGGTGTCGTGGACGGACAGCCAGCAGAAGTCAGGGTTCCCATATCCTTGAGGATCCAAACCCACAGCCAAACCTGATGGCACACAAACATCAACATTATTTTGATGACGACGTCTTAAGAAATCATACTGTTGTTGGTGGTTGCCAGGGCATTGTTAAATACTTTACATAGTTATTGTAAAGCAGCATTTACAGGAATAGTGTAGGACAATGTTAAAGTAAACAACCTATTGTTCATTCTAACCTTATGCTGATAGTTTTCAATAGAATACATCACATTCAGTATGCGACCCCCATACGGTTTAGTTGAAGAAGTTCAAATATTTTAAAATGCCATTTCCAATACTCCCTTTTATACAGTGTGTAATGTGAATGTAAACAATCTGCAAAGTTGTAAATCTGAAAGTGCGCGATAAATAAAGTCATTGTCTCCCAAAATAGATAATCGACGAGTCATTGGTATTCAAATCCCACTTCTGTGATAGCTGCACCCGCCCAGTCTCACGGCAATTCGTACATATTTTACCTCACTCATATGAATTCATACAATTTTTGCTAAATTGTATGGCAATTCGTATGAATTTGTACCAATGAACTACACCTAACCCCGACCCGTCACTGGTTTAGACAAATCGTACAATTTGTACCAATTAACACGAATTTGCCACCTCGTATGAATATGTACGAATTGGTCGCGAGGCTGTGTTGGCTACATGTCGTAACACATTTGCATAATTCCCAGCCATGTTGTACACTTGACCCCACCCACAAACACAATATATTACTGATGACTGCTGTACACCACTCACAACAGATTGGGCTATCTGACCAATCAAAGCAGAGTAGTCCCATTTGTTTACATGGAGAGGACAGAATTTATAACATAGCCAGCCACCAGGGGGCAAATGAAATGTTTTAGCATCACTTTTCACGACATGTAAGTCACACTTGATCCTGAATGACTGCTGTGGACCTATCCTAAATCATAAGGGCAATGAGGACCCATAGCTGGTGCAACCACACACACAATTGATGGCCAATGCAAGTCTGCAAGACTTGTGGGTAGCGGCTATAGCTTTTACTACACAGAAGTGTTAGGTAGAATTGCTGTGTGGTTGCCAGATAAGGTAAGTGTGATCACTTAGAAAAGTAACAGAATACCTCTCCTCTATAAGCAGAACAGAACAGTATGGAGTCTGTTCAAATCTGTAACCAACAGTATGAGCAAAGAATTACAGAATGGAGTAAAGAAAGCAGTCAGCCATTCATTAAGCTGGGAGGAGCAGAGAGGAGTCGGGTCAGCCTCTATTATCTCTAGGATAGGGGCTTTTTCACCGCTTTGAGCATGTGCCAGTGGAGAAAGTGACACCCATTATGGAGAGCGGAGCCATCGGAGAGAAAACGGAGAAAGAAAGAAAAAAGAGCGAGCAAGAGAGCGGGAGCTAGTAATATGAAGACATTGGCGTCCTGTCTCGTTCCCACAGGGATCACACACACACCATCCAAAAGAAGGGGCGAGTCCAAGCACGACGGCACAAATGCGTGTGTGTGCTGGTTTACAAACATTTCTAATAGTCTATTAGGCAAATTTATGAGATGCAGGTGTGTATCCGTGCTGACATGGTGGACACTGAGCGTGCAAATATGAACCTGCACAGACACTGGGTTGGGTATAATGTATGTGCATGAAATAGTAATTAGCGAATAGAGTAGAGAGGGTGTGTGTGTGTGTGTGTGTGTGTCTGACCTGTAATTATAGCAGGTATCCCCCAGCCGATGGCGTAGTAGAAGCGCATGTGGCCGTGGTTGATGTTTCTCACTTCAGTGAGCATACGGTAAATGTGCATACCCTCCACAAACGTCCAGGCAAACGTGCACATGTAGAAGTAGTGCAGAAGGATGGCTATTACTGTACACACAAACTAGAGAGAGAGAGAGAAAGAGAGAGATTTAATATTGAAAAGAGACATTCTGCTAAATCGCATGAAAACAAATAGGTTATATTTCACCTTAAATAGATAGATAGATAATTTTTTTGTGCTTATTTTAGGTTGAATGAATTTGTGACATTTACAGAACAAACTAATTATTTTAATACATTTAGTTTTGGATTAGTTATATACTGAGTATTTTGATTATTATTATTATCATTATTATTACTACTGCTATCTAGTACATTTTGGAAAATTATAAGAGCACAAAATGTTTAGAAAAATGTAACAACAAAAATAAAAATTATATAGTAATACGCTATATTACTATATCATTTATTTATAGAAAATAAACTTCAGAAAAAAATGCTACCATGGACATGGTATATATTTACATTTGAAAAATATTTAAAAGGATAGTTCACCCAGAATTGTGTTGTTTTTTGGTCAAAAGTCTATGGAAAGACTATGTAAGCTACTGTTTGTTTACCAACATTTTTAAAAACATCTTCTTTTGTGTTCAGCTGATAACTCATAAACATTTGAAACAAATTTAGAGCGAGTACGACAAAATGTTCCTTATTGAGTGAACTATCCCTTTCATTTTAGAGAGCATTATCTCTATTTATACTTTTTATTTTTATGCATTTAGAGAAAACAAGACACTATTAACACTTATTATCCAAAAATACTGGTTCTATCAGTATTTACACTAAACAGCATAAACCTTCTTTTTCTCTTTGTGTAAGTAGCTACTGCTTTATGTTTTACTACCCGAACATAATCTTGAAATGTTCACCCACTGAGTAATAAATGGTCACAAAAGATATGCATAGACATTCCATCTTCACAGATCTAGATCTAAACAGTGTGTCCGACATGTAGCCAGACCTCACATTTATTTAAATAATGTGAAAGCATGTCAGTATAACTCTAAATGGACCCCTAGTACTAGCAGACACCAGTCACAGTGTACCTCCATGAGAAACCCAGCTTGGAAATGTAAAATTTTAACATCAGATGAGAATAAAATCATAAAAACATTACGTTTTGACAAATAAAATGTATGTCATTTTATATGCTAGTAAAACATTTGCAGCATCTGTTTAAAAATATAATGAATGCCTCCCAGTGACACAATGGAGACAGGAAGATGGTGTCAAACCACATATAAATGGATTTAAACCATTAAAGCTTTTTTTTTAACTCCGTAATGGATGACAAATACCCAAAATAAAAGCCACCTCACAGTAATTGCAGCCATTTGTCAAAGTAATCTCAATCCACAAGTATATGCAGCTGTTAATTACAGACTTAAGAAAGTAATTAGTGGAATTTAAGAATGTGAATCTAAAATTCGGGATATCGCTGAGAGGGAAAACTACAACGCGAGACTCTCTCGATGAGAAGACACAAAACCACATATGAGATCGAAACGCTCATTTGTGATTTAACTTGATGAAAGATCAAACCCATAAAGCCAGTCTTGTAATTTCATACGTGGTCTTTTGAGTTCCTTCTCAGTTTTTCTGTTTTGAGTTTTAAACCCATGCCGGTTTCACAGTGATATTCTGACGATGAGTCTCACCGGGTTGTCAGTCTGATTGATTCCGATGAGAAAGACCAGCTCGGAGAAGAACAAGGCGGCCACCAGGTTCTTGTGGATGCTGTGGAGATTGGAGCGTAGTTTGTGAAGGATGGCCAGCAGGATAAAGGTGATGAGGAGCGCCAGCAGAGAGGCGGAGACTGTGGTGTAGGTGACAATCTTCAGGGGAAGAACATCACCGTGCTGACAAAATTTTGGAATGGAATGGCAGAAAAATTACATACAAATTAAATATATATATATATATATATATACACACACACAGTATATAGTGCTTTCAAATGATAAATCCAAAATTATACATTATATACATATATATATATATATGTGTATATATGTGTATTGTGTATATGTATTGTATATATATATATATATATATATATATATATAAACACACACACACACGCACACACACATACTGTACAGTATATATATATATATATATATATATATATATATATATAGATCAAAACCTTTCATTAAAGTCACTAAACTACACCTTAAATGTATACAGTATATACAAAGTATACACACATATGATATGTAAACAAATACGTTAATTTTGGATGCGATTAATAGCAATTAATCATTGGACAGCAGTAGTATATATATATATATATATATGTATATATATGTGTATATATATATGGACATAGTTCACCCAAAAATGGTTGGGATGCACAACATATCGCCACTATATCAGTATAATCATATATTTTGTGGCAAAAATGAAAATTGCCATCATTGAAAAGAAAGGTTCCTAAAGCGATCATAAATGTAATCCATATGAATCAAGCAGTTCAATCATAGACTTGTATTGGAGATGATTACTTTATATATACAGATTTAAATGGTCAATGAAAGCTCAAATTGCTTCACACACACAAATTAGTGAGATGTGTAAATTGTGTAGACTTTTAATGGATCTTCTGAGAAAATACTAAAATGATCTTAAATTGTGTTTACCAAAGATGAATGAATGTGAGGGTTCTTTTCCTTTTTAGTTGAACTACCCTATAATCGACTGGGTGTGATGGTGCTATTTTGCCCTCAGTACCTCTCTCTTGGAGATATCCATAAGCACCGCAAAGCTGGTCATGTGATTGCACTGGCAGCTGATGTGGGTGTGGTTTCTGGAGATGAGGTCACATCCTTTAGACGACCAGGCACCTGTGCCACCAACACTAACAAACCGAGATATACCAAAACGGCATTAATCATCTACATACAAACATTTTGCTGATTTAGGAGATTTTATTTTCATATCTGGATTATAATAAAAAATGTGAGGCTAGGAATTTGTGACTCACGCGATAGAGTGGTTCCAGAACACACACACTGGTTTAGTTCTCTCCTCTGTCTCCAGGAGGTTGTAGTCCAGCGTGATTGGTTGCTCCAGAGGAATGTGTAATGGCTCGCCTTCACTGTACACAACCGTGCTTACGATTGGAGTGTTAATGACCGGACGGTTCGGCAGCCTGTGGAAAATAAAGGGCAGCAACGACATGCTAAATGGATCTTCTTAGCATGGCCACAGTACTAAATATTTGGACGTGCGCTTTACAGTTGGACAAGCACTAAAAATGGACTGTTCCGTACCTGAGACTACGGCGGTCAGGGTCATAGTGCTCTGGTAAAAGCTGGCCCAGAGATTTATAGATGATGACTGCAGCCACAGGAAATGGTGGCAGGCTCTCTGCATGCCTTTTCCTCTTGTTTGTAGCTGGATCGTTCTCTTCATCAGAGCTGCTCTGAGATTCTGGATCATCTGTTGGAGAAACTACCAGAGACAGAGTTTTTTAACGCTTTTATTTTTTATATGGTGTGTAATGTTCTGTTATACGTTTGCATTCCCTGAGAAGCTTTCTATTTGCTCACAAAATTTAAGCTGGCTGAATTTTTCTGGCTGAAAAATTCTCAGGAGATACTTTTGTTAGAAAATGTAAACGCTCAAATATTACTTTCCCATCCAACAGAATTGGTCATATATCTATTTTAATGTATGTTTTTACCTTTATGCTCTGAAGACTTGAAACTGAATTCTGGGAAAATAACAGATGACTTAAGGTCTTTGGGACACTCCTGGTCAGTCATTTGAAAACGGGGGATTATCGCTTCATCTGGATAAATGGCATCCAGATAATCCACTGCAAAAACTGAAGTAAAAGAAAAATGTAGGTTAAGATGAACTGCATAGTGGTCAAAACAATGCACATTAGTAGTTACATTAATGATTTTAGAAAGTATTCACCCATATTCTCGGTAACAATGATGAAGGGTTTCAGGTAGGTCTTCCTCATGTTCTGGGCCACAGTGTTGGCATACTCCTCAAAGTTTTTTAATAGATGTGCCGTACCTCCTTCTGTTCTCTGTATCTGATCCCAATGCTCTTTATTACTGGCGTCCAGGATTGCGCTGCCAGCCTTCACTATGTTCTACAAATTTCAAACACATTCAGTATTTTAGGGTAACATTCTAGACATTTCAGAGACATTAGAAGTCTGAATCTGGGAGATGAAACATAACAGATGCGGTCTTAAAACGCTTCCTTATCCTAAAACCATGTACCAAGATAAGTACGTTCATGTTGCCATATGTGCTTTAAATCGGCGTTTTCATTCTCATGACATCAGTCATTATATGGTGTGTTATTTACACTAATCTACTGAACCTCAAGGCTAAAAGCTCACAATTTTGGGCTGCCAGTAAGTACAGAAGAGACCAACAGAAAATTGCCTTGTTGGCATAGCTGTAAAGAATAGTAAAAGTGCTTACATGCACAAAGGTTTACGCCATAGTGTTATTTGGCTAAGGTGTTCTGAGTGGTTTTTAACTTATTGCTACGCAGTTGCAAGGTTGTTTTGGATGGGTGCTATGTAAGTGCAAACTAGATTACATTTACTGAAGAAAATGTGCCTGGAAAGTCAAAAAAGCCCAACCTCAAGTCTTTGTAATATTTCGGATATTGTGATGTCTACAATGGGCACTGCCAGTCTTTAATTATAATGGGACCTTATTTAATCACGTCACGGCATGCCACATGTGTAGACACTGTGTTAGAAAAATAATGTCTTCTCAACAACCTGAATAATTTGCTACCTGGTCTCATAAACACACAAAATGCTTACCAATAAGTATATATCACTGCAGCTTCAAAATAAATGAGGGCAGTAAAACTCTGACACCTTTTCTTCCTTTTCACACAAGAGTTCTCATTAATAAAGCGTACTTTTTGTACAATTATTTCAATAATAGCATGTGACTTTAAAACAGTATTGATATGCTGCAATATTTGAAAATTGATGCTTTTGAATGTTAGGATCACAGCTTCATATCTATTGGTTTTCATGAACTGTAAGTTTGTTCTGTATTTGAGAGGCGAGGAGCTTTGAATCCTGTGTAACTACGGTAACTACGGTTCAAACCTGCATAAAAGGAAGTTGAAATGACATGGTTGTATCAACAAAAATGTTTATATCAGTTTTGCATTTGGTAACACTATCGGGGAGGTTTAGGGTTTTAAGGCATATTTCCAACATGGTAGAGCGTTAACTTTTAGCAACAGTCCTGGATATTTAATGTAAAAACACAGCAATACGTACCTATATCAACGTAATAAAAATATGCCAGGGTTCACATGTTGAACTTGTGTTTTAGCACCCCTAACTGGACATTTCTCTTTGAAACTGCGGCAAAACATGTAGCAAGGCACTTAAAAACAGTGTAGCACAAAAAGTGTACACAGGTACGTATTTTTATGAGACCAGGTTGATAAAGTGAGGTATTTCTCTAATTCTAACCCTACTATACGTATTAGCAACAGTAACAGTGTTGCTAGTCTGAATTATAGCCACCATTAACTTTAAAGTATTAAAACTGAAGCAGATTATATTGACAGTAGAGTAAAACCAACCTCATTGAATTTGGCGTCACGCATGGCAGCCAGGTTAAAGCCCTGCTGCTGGCTCTCATAGTGCAGGATCCAGGAAATGAGCTGGTAGGTGGTCTTAACATCATTTCCATAAAAGGTCTTGGTCTGGTCAGTGGCGTTCTGTAACATTCGAGCGATGTCCTTTGATTTCTGCCCATCCATTGTGGATTCATTACGATGCAAGTCCTCATTCTGATCGAAAAGAGGTGGGATATGAACAAGAGGAAGGGGTTAAGAGATGTTTTGTGTGATGACCACTACAATATGAACTTTTGATGATTTAAACATAAAGATCTACCAGTTTCTTGAGATGGGAGAATGTGATGGTGGTACAGTTGAAAAGTTCAGGGGGCAGCCAGCCTTTCTCGTCGCTGCAGTGTCTGACAGCAGTGCCTAAAGTCAGTTAGAAAACCAATATAATTAGTATTTGGATGCATATACAGTATAAACGGCTTAAAATAAATGCTTTCACTTAAAGTACAGTTCAGAAGTTTCTCCAACTGAAACCTTACTCCAATAAGCACTTGGGTAAATGTGCCTTTATACAAGCACTGCCAAGATGTGTCCCACAATACTTTTGTGTTTGCCAACCAGCTCCCTCTAGAGACGAGGCCTCATTAACATTCAGTTACCCAACCAATGAAAAGATCTAACTGCAGAATTCTGCCAATGAAGATTCTTTGTTAACAGGGCTGTGTAACGTCAATGGGGGGTGGGGGGGGCAGCAGTGCCAAGTGACAGAAAGCCACTGAAAACAAAAGGCATTTCCACTAGTTTAAACCCATTATTTTCATTATTTTAAATGTCTTTAGCTAGCCACACCAAAATATATAACTACATATGAAGAGTTTTTTTGCAAAAACAGATAACTCTATTATCTAATTTTTAACAGTTTCAGTTATTAGGAATTCCAATTAATCTAACACAAAAACATGAAAACTGTTTTTAAAACTGTAAAAAGTTATCTGTATTTTGCAAATAAATTCTTAATATATAGCATTTTTTTTTATTTATTTTGCACATAATAATTTATGGTTACACTGTTATTGACTAAACCTAACCTAAATTAATCACAAAACTCTTATTTTCCAAGTTTTCATTGATCTCGTATATACAAATGTACAGATTTACTGTCAATTTGTCTCAATAACAAGCAGTATTACTTACCAATAGATCCCTTGGGACAATTCATGGCAACTGGGCGTCCAAAACTGGTCCTGGGCCACCAGATTCCAGCGTCAAAGGCTTTTGGGCAGCCTTCATACACAACTGAATGGTACATATAATGTTACCCAATTTGTACTTCATTAATGTATATTGATATTGCCACATTCTTTATTTAAATGTAAAGCAGGTGGGAGGAAATCAGTACGTACCCTCACAACCCGTGCTGGTCACTTCAGAAAAGGGGTTGTCACAGCGATTACACTGTCGCCCAATCACACCCGCCTTGCAGGGGCACTGACCCGTCTCTGGATCGCAGATGCGTGAATTGGCGCCCAAATGGAAGCAATCGCAAGGGAAACAGGTGTCGCTATCTTTCGGTCGATAGTAGTTGTCCTGTGTATAATAGGTGTATGGATTTGTGGACATTTGTAGACAACAAATCTGAAAAGCTTGGTTAAATCATATAAAATATTATCTTCATACCTTGCAGCGGCATTCTCCAGTAGTCTTGTTGCAATCAGGGTTAAAGCCTTTGCTGACATCACAGTTGCAAGGGCCACACATAGGGGTGCCCCACCAACCCCGAGGACACGGTTTTTCCACCCTATGAAAAAATGTTTTTATTTAATTGTATCATTAGCACAACAAATTGAATGTAATACTACTCTAGATGTGTAACATAGTTGGATATAACATTTGATATCTTTTATTTATTTATTTTATTTATTTATTTTTTTTTTTGAAAAGTGAAATCACTGACAAAGGTTACACGTTTTAACCTGTAACATCTGAACATCTCGCTCTCAGATCCCCAATGCATCAAGCAAATCAATCAACGAGTTAAAAACCATCCCATCAATCATTGGCAGGATTTGTCATGGTATAAAGATCAAGAGATTAGATGTGAGGGTTGGCAGACTTTAGACGATAAGTAATAACAGAACACTGACGACTGGGAAACTGATGAGAAACAGGATTGAGCCTGTTTATACAAGCGAGAAAAAAAATAGACACACTGCCCAAGCAAACCAATTTTAACATTATTTTCTTGGGTGGTCGAAGGCTCTTCTACAGGTGTATGTATACATAATTTATCCTGCGCTTTACACATAAAGCAGGTGATTTAGAAAGCCACAGTCTCCAAACATACGGTAAAAGATTGGTGAGTCAATGCAAAATGCAACGGTGTAACACAATGAAATTATGCATAATTGGAAGAGCATAATAAATTGTCATAGTAAAGGTCGTGTGTACAATCAAAGCCTATGCCATGTTAATAACAGTATTTTTTTATGATAATAGGGTAACTCTTTACAATAGGGAACACTTATTCATTATTGATTACGACTTTTCGCTCAATAAATGATTAATTTGCTGCTTATTAATAGTAGAAGTAGAATAAGGTAATGTAGAAAATATGTGCTTAATTACTAAATGTCTAATATTCGCATGCTAATAACTAGTTAAGAGAGCTTAAAATAAAGTGTTACTGGTTTATTCATTATCGTTAATGCATGAATGTAATGTAATGAAACATTTTTGGTATTGTTTTGCATTACACGAGACATCTCAGTCTTGAAGTACAACAACATGAAGCAACAAGTTTGCAGTTTGTTAGCCAAGCGTTTGATTTTGACCTTGCTAATAAAGTTCAAATTGTTGTGTTGCTTTTGTTTGTTTTATTTTTTAATGATGCCTAGTAAAAGTCCAGTTGGAGGTCAAACTGAAGTCTATTGTGAATTTATTTCAGGACACTGAGGCTAAGGAGAAAAAAAAAAAATCCTTCACTGCAATCCTTTTCTTAAAATGTGCAGACAGCAGGGCCGCATGGTGCTTATTAACTCAACATCAGGTGCTAGCAGCGTGTTTGTGTCTTAATCTAATAGAGGACAGCCATGTCGACAGAATAAGAAAAGAAACAGAGGAAAAGACATCACATGTGTAAGTAACGAGACAGCACGACATCCATCACTGATCAGAGGATTTAGCAGATTAAATATGAAAATAAAAGGGAAGGTAATAATTCTTTGGAGCTTGTGTGGACTTGTGACAGGGTGTATTGTGTTGTTTTCTCCTGCTTCATGGAGAAGAGCCAGCACAGTGACAGACACACCCACACACACAAACCACCAAAATAAAGATGACTTCCATACTGCAAATCATTCACATGGACTGCAACAAAACTTCAGAAATCAGCTCAGAAATCTTGTTGCTACAATGTAAAAATCCCATTGCAGTGCTTCAATTCCATTCTATCCATCCTTTTATTAAAGTATAATGTGAAGTCAGCTGGTCACTATCACAAAATAAACCCTGACAGGGTTATCAGGACACTGACACAGTATAAATGTGCTCCACTTTAACCTCATACATACTCGTGTAGTGCAATATATACTGTATAGCATATCTGAACTGCTTGATTGCTTGTATCGTTGCGCAATGTAAACTATATTCTTGCCCAGTTCTGATCTGGTAAATGTGACTGTAAGATATTCTGTAACACAGGTTATAAAACAGAACTGACTCAATTAACTAAAAAGACCATGTTTAAAAATAATCTATCAGCAAGATAATTTCGACTTTTTATCTCACAATTCAGATTTTTTTCAGCAGAATTGCGAGATATGAACTAAATTGCAAGTTCTAAAGCCAGAACTGCAGGATATATACTTGCAACTGTGAGAAATAAAGTCAGCAAGATGTAAAAAGTATTTTGTAAACTTTTTTCTTGCTATTATATCTCACACTTTTAACAGTTTTTCTCAATTGCAAGTCTAAATTGTGCAGTTATGAGATATAAACTTGCAATTGTGATTCCTAAAGTTCATATCTGAAGAAAAAAAGTCAACTCACAAAATATTTTCAAGTACAGTGTAAGTTTATATCAACTACAGTTCTAACTTTATAGCTCGCAATTGTTGCGGTCTGCTTAATATCTTCTATCACTTTATTTTTAATCATTCCAAAACATACAACATACTGACTGAGAAAGTTTACAAGTATATGTCAGCTTATTCTACTAACCCTAACCTTCCCTATCAGTCTACTCTGAGATTTTGTAAACGTAGTTGCAAATTAATGAGAATTTGTTGACATGTAGTTGACATAAGCTAATTATAGTTATGTAGTAGAATGTCCAAAGTGGACTATGAAAATAAAATGTAACCCAAAATCTACTTTTGTACTACAGTGAATGAAACTCCATTCATTTGCTTTAACCAGCAAAACTCATAGGCCTATCAGCTTCATCAAAAAGCCTAGTCATGCTAGTTTGATTAGAAGTATGGTTATACTAGCTTTACCAAAACCAGCACTAACTACATTAAACAAGTCTGGTTTTATCTGGTATTTTATCCGGTATGCAACTTACTTGTTCTCACAGTACTGTCCATAGTAGTCCTGACTGCACTCGCAGGTGTATCCATGAGAAGAGCTCGGCTTACGAATACACGTGGACAAATGCTCACAGGGGTTCAGATGACATGCATCAACACAGTCTTTGCCAAAGAAACCTGTGAGTGACAGAAAGACAGAAAGAGAAAAAGAATGAAAGAATTTGACGAATGCCTTCATACTGAAATCAGATGCATCTGTACAGATGCAGAGTGAATGTGAGGCAGGTGTCAATACCGGGGTCACAGACGCAGGTGTGTGCATTCCAGTCGTCTGTGCACTGGCTGTTGTCAGGGCAGATGTTGGAATCGCAGGGGTTGGACATATCACAGCCTTCTTCCACATGGATTTTTAATGCCTGCTGCATGTTGATGTTAGCCGTGTTGGTGGCGGTCTCCCCCATCCTGACACCCTGTGGCACATTTGAAAAAAGTAATTCCACAGAAAGCACATTAAATGTAAGTTAAGTGTCTACTTTTAAGGTTTTTTTGGAGAGTAAAATGTCAAAATTTGGACATTTAAAAGTACAAGTAGTATTTTGTGTCATAAATTGAATTTTATTGTAAATATATCTGACAAGCTTGTTATACTGAATGACATTTTAGTGGGTAAATTTAGTAAATAAGTGTGATATGTGAAATGTGTGTGTGTTAAACAGTTATTGTAATAATATTTTAAACTATTACTGTATTTTGGTTTCAAAAAAAAAGACTGCTGAGCATAAGAGACTGTAAAACAGTATATATCTAAGCTGCTTCCATGTTAACTTAGTATTTAATTATATGTGATTTTTAAATATGCTGACAAAGTATATCATCAGCTGTCAATGCTGTCAGATTTTCTTCAATAGGTAGACCTGACAGTCCATCATCCATCCATTTATATTTAATCCAAGTTCAGTTTTGCACTTGTCAGTATTTATATTACATGTCTAACAACATTACACACACCTTATGTATCAGAGCCAAACCTGACACATTAATTGCTTTTAGCTTGCTCTTGGCCTCACCTGCATGCATCCCTTAAAACCCTGCTCAACGCTGTTGCTCTGTCCCAGAAGTCCCCCAATGAACAGACTCCTCAGCTTGAGTCCGGGCAGTTCATTTCCGATTTCTGCTGACTTCTGTAAAGCATGCAAGTCTTCAGTAAAGAGGTTTTTAAGCAAAGGACTGTTCGGATTTGTTAAGACCACAGAACTGACCGTGAACATGTCGTAGTCGAGGTACACATGTGCCATGTACTTTGTATCCTTCCCATCTTTGCTGCTCCTCAGCTCCACAAGGAGGTGATGCCATTCCCCGTCGGTCACTCTGACTTCTGGGAAATCCAGCGTGGCAACTTTCTGCTTCCTCAGAAGTACTTGAAACCGCACATATTTGTCCCTTATCTTCGAAAAAGTCAGGACATGTTTGAAAATGACTGATTAGGAAATGGTATGATTGAATTTATATCCAACAAGAATGACCTGTATGACATCTGACACTCACCAGAAGGTTAATTTGAGATGTGTCACCAGCATTGACTTGCATTAGGGTTGCGGATCCAATGCTTTGTCTGGTGCGAAACATTAGGCTGATGTACCAGGGCACAGCGATGGTGATGTCAGGGTCGTTCCATGACACCATAGCACGACCATCAAAGTGTTGCGGCGACGGCATGACTGCAAGAAAGTAAGAGAAGGTTTATGACTGACTGCATACAAAAAATAGAGGCTTTTATCCAGCCTTTTGGCTCTGAGCCACATATCAGCCACATATATAAAGGAGTGGAAAATCCTTAAACAAACCAAGACTTATCAGCGATGTACTCCCGTCTACCGTTTGATTTGTGCACAGGCAAATCAAATAGCAGAAGTGTGATGGTATGGAAATGCTACAGCGGAGCCACGAAGTCAAGTGAGAACTCGAGAACCCTTCAGCTATGAGCCCTGATCACTGGCAAAGAATTTCTACACTAGCACAATCCACAGTTCCTGCTGCAACCTTGAAATCATTCTGTTATAGAAGACATTTCCCTGAGAGATAAGCAAAGAATTAAAACCGAGACTAGCTAAGTCCTTAAAAGCCAAGCCTGAGTACGCTTATGCTTTTAAAATATGCTTTACATTGATTAACATTTGATATCGTTCCATCCACCTATTTTTATGCGCATTTTGGAATATCGCATAATAAAGACATGTTGAATGAAAAAGCCAAGATTTGCATACATTTTATAATCTACCTCTGAAAGCAAAAAAACGCAATTATTGTGCTGTGTCCAACACAGTCTCACGACCAATCCGTACGTATTCGTACGAGGTGCCAAATTTATGCCAATTCGTACAACCTCACTCGTACGATTTGTCTAAAACCACGTGATGGGTAGGTTTAGGGGCGGGGTTATGTTTTGGTCAATCGTATTTGACGTATTTGTAATTGGCATCTCGTAAAATACGTACGATTTAGAATAAATCGTATGAATTCGTAAGAGTGAGGTCATACAAATTCGTACGAATTAGCCACCTCGCAAAATTGCCGTGAGATCAGGTTGGTTTTGTCTGTGCTCGCACAAGTAATTTATTATATATGAAAATTATATATTCAGCGGCTTCTCATGTTTTCTAAGTGACATTTAGTGCTAGTTCATCAGGAAGTGTAATTTTTTCTCTCTTTGACTGATTTGATGGAAACGGTGCTTTATTTTCAAATGTTTTATGCGATATTCCAGTTTTAACGTGTTAAATTCGAATCTCTAGATGCTTTCAGGGGCATGCTGTCAAGGCCTCATTTTTAACACTTCACACACATTCACTGGGAATCAAATCCATGGCATATTTTTTTCTCAAGTACTATCCTCTGGAGTTTGAGCTATGTACATAAATTTGAAGTTTCATACACATATATTCTTTTGGGCTTGATCCATGATTTAAAAAAAAAAACGTAATATTTCTGAAATTGGAAGGTGCATAATAGTTTTTTTTGCCTTTGATGGAATGCTTTATTCTCAAATGTTCTATGCAATATTCCAGTTTTATGCATACACAAAATTCGAATCTCTGGATGGAAGTTAAGGCCTCAACCAATGCTTTGCAAATATTTCCAGAGGACATTAACATGACTGAAATTTGAGAGGTCGTCAAAGAACTGCCAGCCACTGCAGGCAGAATTACGTGTTTTACTAGATCTGGACATTCTATCTGTGCTATGGCAGAAGCGTAGATGTGATAATATCTAAATTACGCTTTGCTAGCTCTGGAAACAAGCCATTAGCTCTAAAACAGTGCTATCCTATAACGAAAACAAACCGCAAAATTGGGGCTACTTCAGGCATCCATCTAATCAGCATCAAAAATAACACCCTTTCCTGGCAGGCACGCTTCCCTGCCAAAGCATAAAATTGGAGAAGGCTGTTTCAGTCAACACGGTTGTTTGTTAAATGATGACATGACTTAAGCATCCAGAATTTATAATGGAGCGCTGCCCCAACAGGCCTGTGTAGGGACCAGCGTGATTCATGCTGTCCCCTCTTGTTTGGATGCCCCAAGCCTTACGGAATGAATGTCCAACCGCAAAAAACAGCCAGTGGCGATGTCAGGTACACTATCATTTGGGTTGTTCAAACACATGCAAACACACCCACTTTTAAACACAACTGTTCATTAATCACAGTGGAGTTGTAAAGTAGTGTGTAAAGTCCTGTTGAGTATGTATCAGAATTGCCGAAGATGGCAAATGTGGCAAATTTATTGGCTTGTAAACTGTGACAAGCGTGTTTTTCTAAGCCACAAAAACTCAAACTTCCCAAATCCACCGAAGAATGAGGTAAGAACAGAAGGTGCTGTACTTCCTTTAATTGTGGGGAAATATGGGAACAGTCCAGACTGACAGTTACTCCAAAATTGACAATTAAACTAAAACCCAAAGAGCTGTCTGCTTAAAAATTGCTATGTTCTAAGATTCCTCATTTTGAGCCAAATCTAAAATGGCTTTGCTGTATCTTTAACAGAGATGGAAATCCCAGAATGCATTGCAACAAGCATGGCAGAGGTGAGGGAACTATTGATATACATCATGTTGGTCTTTCAAAATATTAGCTTTTAGATAATAGTAGCCCCCGATAGAACATTTTCACAATATCTACATTTTCAGTATCAGTCATGTTCACCTTTATCTTTTTTTTTTTCTTTTTTTCTGGCCATTCATTCACACTCAAAAAAAGTTTTGAAACATTAAGAGGGAGTTTAGCGCTGGCTTATTTATGATTTTATCAAATAGTATAACAACACTCAATACCAAAATCTATTAACACTGGTATTTGTGTGTGTTATGTATGTTTATTACATACTGTACCCTGTTCAAAAATGCTGGATAGGTAGGTTTTGAAGCATAGAAGCTGGTCCCTCCTGCTCAAGACCAGCTTAGGACCAGGTCATGACAAGTTAAGGACTAGCTTAAACCAGTTCAAACCAGCTTCCAAGCTTCAAAACCATCCAAGCTTCAAAACCTACCTAACCAGCATGTGCTGTTTTTTCAAAAGGGTAATCAAACTGTTATCTTAGCATCATGCTAGTGTGACTCAATTTGAGAAAAATACTCATTAGAAATATATTGATATTTCAATATACAAATTGATTATTTTACCCAATATTTGTGTTTTGTTTTACATTTAAAAGCATATCAAGGTGTTAGCTTAGCAACAAGCTAACATCAAAATTGTGTGGGCTGTTCAATTGCTAAAAATGTTTACAATGTTGCCTCAGCACATTATTATTTGAGGATTTTTGTTTTTTTCATTAAATCTGAACCTAATTTCATATTGCCGTTTTCTTTGACCCAAAAGGTCATAACAACAAGGTTGTAAAACCAAAACACTGATTTTGTTGGCAATGAGTGACTACATTATTGTAGTCAGAAGTATTATGGGAAAAACACTGGCAACTCTACTCGAAGATTGCTCAGAATATGTGGAGTGTATATCCGTAAGGTTGATTTGAGAGAGAGAGCGCAGATCCTGACTTGATGCTTATCTGCAAAAGACATTTCCCTTTCAGGAAACACCATCACATTAACGCCACTGCCTGCTTCCTTTAAGTTCATGAGCAATCAACACCTAGTTCAAAATAACAAACGCTGGACGCATGCATGCACATGCATTCATGTCCATTGGCACGCTACCAAATAGTCCCCACCTACCCTGATCGCAGTTCTTGCCGCCCCGGCCTTCAGGACAGTCACAAAAGTAGGTGTTCCACTTATTTTCACACTGAGCACCGTGCTGACACAAACCCTCGTAGCAGAAGTTCTTCTTTGCTGGACAACCTGACAGCACAATAAATACATTGGTTTTGAAACAAGTTCAAATGTACTCTATCATTTCGAATTGTTATGTTTTATGTCAGACCTTCATTGGTGCCGTTGTTGGCGATGTAACTGGCCATGTCGATGGATTTACTGTCAATCATCAGGTTCCTCATGCAACCCACAAAGTCTCGGTTTCGTATGGGGAAATCCTCTGGAAGGTTGGGCACCCCGCCAAGCAGAAGAGGCCCAGTGAGATCCAAAGACCTGGAGAGGGAAAACAAAACTTAGATTTTTTGCCAACAGGTTAATGGCATCAAAAGTTCACAATCTAGTGAGCTGTCCTGAATTCTAATAAAGCCTAAAGTATAAATTTTTTATGCATATGCTAGTCTATATTTCACTAATTAGTTACTGGAAACAACAACACACCTCTAAACTGGTGTTTACCCATAACTCTAATTTACAAGGACGTCAAAGACATTTTGGTCCCGCTTTATGGCCTTAACTATTGTGTACGTACCTCAAAAAATACAACGCTTTTGCTGCTGTTAAGGTGTGACACGTGTAAGGTTAGGGCCAGGTTTGGGGGTATGGGTAGGTTTAATTACAGAATCCAATTAAAGTAATTACAGAAATTAATCACAGATGCAATTACATGCAGGTATTTTTAAAATAAATAAGTACACTATCAAAACATGCATGTACACAATAAGTGCACTGTATCAAATGATTAATTTAAATGACAGTACATAGTAGTTAAGGACACTTAATATAAAGTATATATATATGCTGATTTTGTGCTCAAAAAGCATTATTATTATTATCACAATGCTGTGGCTGAATATTTTTTCTTTTTTTTTTCAAGATTTTCTATTTTATTTATTTATTTATTTCTGTCACAATGTAATGTTGCCTTATTAAAAGTATTTCTTTTAAATTAAAAAAATATATATATGTAAATTATGATGAAAGATTACCATAGAGGCTTATCAAATCTGAGACCATCAGTTACACTTTTTTTTAAGGTCCAATTCTCACTATTAACAAACCACTGACTAAGACATTTGCTTCAAAAAAACTCCTAAGGTAGTTGTTAACTTTATTTTTGATTAGGTAGTATTGTATTTTATTTTATTTATTTTTGATTAGGTAGTATTTAGCATTGATTAGGCAGATTAGGGATGTACAACATGCTCATGCAGAATATGTGTATTATAAATACTATTAAACAGCCAATATGTTATTAATAGGCATGCAAATAATGAGAACTGGTCTTTATACTAAAGTGTACGAGACCATCTGACCCCCCTGAATATCACAACTTGATTAAAAGCTTTATAAAACAGAAGCAAGACAGGTGAAAGGGGGTGTGGCCGTCCTTAACCAATCTGACAATCACAGTGTCCATGACAACAGAGCCACAGGGAGTGGAATGTTGCCATGCAGTATAAAACAGGTCGGTGCTTATCAGACTGGAGCGACGGGTTAAACCTTCACATTTATAAGTTGTTCTTTCTTTAAAGTGTTTTAATGCGCAACCCTGTTCCAGCATGCAACAACATCTGATGCTGCAATTGCCACCTAAAGTATGAGAAGATCCTTTACAATTGAAAGATTTTTGGACGTGTGTCCTGAAGGTCTCTGAATGGGCGTGAGAGAGTTAACCAAAGTGTAATTATGAATAATTACCTAAAGGCTAATGATTAAGAGAATGAGTTATTGTTTAATTTACACAGAGAGAGGGATAAACTCACTTCTTCTGTCCCGTCTGGGTGCCCTGGGCAGCGCAGGAATAGTTGCCGATCTGACCGCCGAAACGCACGGCCATGGAGATGTCACAGTCGTCCACCGCGACTACTGCCACCTTCTCACCCGAAGGCCCTTGAGGCAAACCCAAATGACTTATCTTAGGCTGAAACGAGAAGAAACATAAAAGAATTTACAGATTAAAAAGCACAGA
This sequence comes from Enteromius radiatus, assembly GCA_032357445.1. Classification (NCBI taxonomy): domain Eukaryota; kingdom Metazoa; phylum Chordata; class Actinopteri; order Cypriniformes; family Cyprinidae; genus Enteromius; species Enteromius radiatus. The sequence continues at coordinate 13,249,274 of JAUCMS010000079.1, read as the reverse complement.
TTCACATTTCAAAACTAGACTGTAGAGAGTATTGTTTGTTCCTGCAAAACTAGCAATACTTTTTGTCATTCGTGTGCATAATTGTATTCAATTAACATACTTAAGCAGACTTTTAAAACGTGCACTTTGTAAGAGTTTGACTATATTTTAAATCATTGTTTAGTAATCTTTTATCACGCTTTAAATAACTACACTGATTAACTTGCTAAAGCACTTGGGTATAATTTTAACTATAATGCGATATTCAATATTACATTTAAAATGATTGCACTAAATGCGCAATTGCAAATATATTGAAATAAATAAAAGTTTAATATATGTATATATAAGTTTACAATATAATATGTGTGTATATATTATATTTATTATGTTTATATACATTCATACAGTATATATTTAGAAAATATTTACATGCAAATATTTATATTCACATCATTTATAAATATATCTAATATATAAACATAATAGTTTTCTTAAATATATACATGAATGTGTGTGTATTTATAAATATAAACTGTACACACACACACACATATACACAAAAACCTTTATTTGAGATGTAATTAATTGCGATTAATCATCACCCAGGACTAGAAACAACATGAAACTATATTTTAGTTTACCATAAACGTTGTTAAGCATCTTTGGCAGTACACGTTACCCACATTTTAAGTAATTACAAAATTACTTATAAAGATGTATTTAAGTCCTACTTAAATAGATTGAGCTAAATTTTAAATAAAATACATTTTAATTGTATTGCAAATCTGTCTGAACACATTACATTCAGTTCTTAAAAAGCATGTTATTAAAATACACAAGTTGTAAAGTGTATATAAAGAGTAAATGAATCAAATCTTAGTGCTATTTTTGTCCCAACAGGTTTATAGCCTAAAATAATTCTTAGTAATCTCATTTCATGAGTATGTTCCTAACGTAAAGATGATTCCGGATGTGCACACATGCGTGAACGCACACACTCACACACACATCAAAGCTGTTTACAGGAGATATATCTATGTGCCATGTGTTGGCTCTAAACACCAGATGTGGGCCATCTGTCTGATTGTGTAATGCACAGCAAGAAAGTGACAGTCGGAAAGTAAACTTGTGTTGTGTGTATGGCACACTTTCCAGTGCACAGCAGCTTTATCTAAACTAACTCCTTCTGTAACTAACTCGAAAGCACTCACACTTTCCATACATATATATACAAATTTGTATTAATGCTATGTCCTAGACTAAAAATTCCAATCTTAAAAGTAGGCATCATCAAATTGTACCTAGGAAATTATACTTAGACTATAAAGACTTCAGCTAGGCTATTAATGAAAAACTGCAACAAAATCATATACAACCATGACAACTGTAATATTTGTAACTGTAAAACGTGATAATGACAACTGTAGAAAAATATAAAATAACATAAAATAAATACTACTACCCCCATGGTATAAATTAGCAAAAAAAACTTCCGGTGTAGTTTGTCCATCTACCCATATATATATATGTGTGTGTGTGTGTGTGTGTATATATATTAGTGTCTCAAGGAGATGTGAAGAGTGAATAGAATGGGAATTTTTAAAGGGCGTGGTCCCAGACAGAAACCCCATCAGGGGACCAGCATAGACAAAAGCAGCTTCAAAGATCTTTAAAAAGGAGTCTGTCTTTCAAGGGAAACACACTGTTTAGGTGAATTCATTTGGCCTGTTTCCAGCAGGATATGAGGGTGTGAGGTATTATCAGATGATATCTCTGTTCATGCTGGGTGCTTTCAACACAAACCTGGCTCATACTCTAGAACCATTTGTATAAACTCACTTTGTGAATATTTGTATTGCATGCTTGTTATCTATTTTTCTTTTTTTTTTTTTTTTTTATATTTATATCATAATTAGAGAATCATGTTAAAATTTAAAATGTAGATTTATAAATAGGAATGTAATATTTATTTATTTATTGGATTATACTGTATATTTCAAGTTTGATTCGTTTTGATTAAATGTATCACATTTACATTTAGATCCAACATTAAAGATTGAACTTTCTATTGAAATATTTAAAAATGTAATTCTGGGAAAATATCTCTATTCTGACACTCAAGCCACATATTTAACTTGGGAACTGAAATAAAAAATAAAAATAACAAAACATTCTATGTACATTTTTCATGCATTCATTCTTACTGTAGCACTGCATTTAAAATTTAAGTATGGCACAAAAAAACCCCCCAAAAAAACAAAAAAACACTGACTTAGATCACAATAACTGTGCCTTGTACCGTACAGCACAACACAGCCAACAACAGACCAGGTCAAGTATGTTCACCCCACTGCCTTTGATTTAGTAGCTCAACTTCTTGCTGCTTGGTTTCACCAACTCATATATCTGACCTCTTAATCAGTGGAGTAGAAGGGAAAGAACAACACTCCAGCTGCCAAACGCTGCAGGAAACCAGTTTTTTAGAAAGCCGCCATCCGAAAAATCACAAAAAGCTGTGATAAGACAAGGTTCACGATTTGCTGAATGAAACCAAATATATTGTATTGTATTAGTAGAGTGACCTGGAACATGACTTCAAAAACAGACTCTATTTACCTTCTAAATATGATTCATTAGTGCATGATATTCAAAAATCTTTATAATATTTTATCCAAATGGAATAACTTGCTATTGTCTGAAACAGCTTTCTTGCTGTTTATATTACTGTGTTTCGTTTTAAACCGCCATTTCTAAAATTAAAATGATCCTCGTAAAATGAGTTTCAGTCACATGATCATTCATGCAGGTACAACCATACTCATAAGCGACTGTTTCGATGGGCCACTATACGTAAGCACACCGTATTGTAGCATTTCTGACATGATGTCATTGACTACAGTAACCAATGAATATTCGAAAGATGCCACAATCTAGCACAGTCGGTGGTCTGCGAACCCAACAGCTCTATGCGAACCTACAGTATGGTGAATGACGTCAAGTGGACCGTTACAGGATGGCCGATGCATCTACGTTCTTGGAGTGTCTATGGGTACAACCATGAGCATGATGTTATTGTTCACATACACAAAGTGCACACCATCGTTTCAAAAGTCTACGTTTTGGTTTGTTTACACTGAAACGCAACACTGTTTATTCCAACCTAGGCTCATTGGAAATACATGCCTCTTTATACATTTCTGCAAAGCCGAAAAAGAAACGTACCCATACATACGAATCGCTGCAGTTTCCAGTTGAAATGAACACTAGAAGCAGTAAAACCCCCACAACTTTTATAGCTTTTCACACAAAAGTATGAATACTGTATTTTTGACGGTAGACTTTTGCATCGTGACACATTTGAGCACAGTTCAACATATCGATGCAACTCCTTTTGTCTCCATTTGCTCTTCTTTTAACTAATTGCTGTCTAAGATAAACAACTGAAATAGATCTCACTACTGTTTCTATCCTAAGGGTTTGTTTGAGTGTTAAATCCTCATGCGTCCGGGTGCAATTTGAGTCAGATTAGCCTCGTTTGCTCTTTTCATGGTGTAAAATGACCGACAGACCTAAACAAAGACTTCAGTGTTGAGACAAGACGCCATTACCCAGAATCCCGCTAGCTTTTGCTATTTCCCAGAGCTGCGAACAAACAATTTACATATATACTATGTAGTGCTGGGCAATGATTAATCGCGATTAATCGCATCCAAAATAAAAGTTTTTCTTTACATAATATATTTGTAT
>JAUCMS010000079.1:13194901-13245445 GCA_032357445.1 Enteromius radiatus | reverse complement strand
TACAAATATATTACGTAAAGAAAAACTTTTATTTTGGATGCGATTAATCGCGATTAATCGTTGCCCAGCACTAATACTATGCATTAAAATATCCAATCTACAAAAAAAATATACAGGAATTTGAATGTTTGATGACTAAACCCTATTAGCCTGAACATCACTAATCCTGCTTTGAACTTGTTAATCGACTTTTCCTCTGTTCTTTCTCTGTGAAAAGCGCTCTGGTAAGGCGGTAACCTCAACAGCAGAGGGTTTGTTGGGGGTAGTTCCAGATCTCTGGGGGTTCCTGGCTAGATGCCACACTTTATTGGCAGAAGAGAAACAAGCGAGGCTCCAAACATGCTCCTCAGGCACAGATTGGAGCGCTGTTTGGGCAGGTACCGCTATACCGTTTTTATAAAAACTGGAGGTTTTTGTACAGTACAGACTCCTGTCAGCTGTTTAACAAAAATATTAGCTAACAGTGTTTTACTAACTCAGTATCTCAATCATACTTGATCTCAGATTCTGGCTGCATACCACACTTCCCCCGGCTTCTAACAAAGGCAGGTGTCTACTTGTGCAAGGTTTCAACCTCAGGCTGCTCTGCACATTAAAACACTGCATATGTATATTTTGCTATGTGTGATTCCAGATCAGGGGTGTTTTAAGCTGTTCACCCAAACCTCTCCCCTATGGTTTTGTGATTTTATCCAAAACAGAAGATGTGGGATTTGGTTTCATGGCAGAGAAGGTGGTACATCAACCCCGATTTGGGAGGCTTCTCACAGGTGCCAAATGATAACAATACATGCAGATCTCTACAATTCTCTTTGGTGGAGGATACTATATCATAACAGTCTTTGAATCACAAATATTATTACATCATAATAAACTTCCTATTTCTGAACTCTTTCATATTAGGGGTCACTTTTACGAACAGCTCTTTTGGCATTAAAATAGTACTGTCAGGATTTACAAAAGACGTACAGTGAAGAATTTGCGCTAAAAAGACACGGATACTGGTATTTGCGCCATTATTTATCATCCAAAAATAAGCACGTCAAGCTATTTTGCGCTTGAAATGGCTGCATTTGTTGTTGCTAGGTGAACAGAGAGTGCTCTCTAATTGGCTGTAGGTCATTTTAAATTGCTGACAGGTCAAGATATTTACGCATGGCAAATATTTCACGGGCGCCAGCGATGCATCGACGATTCTCTCAGATCTTGTCTATGCAAATAGGCATTGTATTTCGGGCATTTGTCGCCAATTTCGCAAAACCTGTTGGCGAGTGAAAACCAGGGTTAAAATCGTGCAATGTGAACTTTTCACGCCCATTGGCACTGAATTTTCACGCTAATTTGCCCTGTTTATTAAAACTGACATCATTTTAGAATTATAGCATTAGCTTTTATCTTTATATTTTCATATGTTTCTGCTACAATAACAGTGCTTTTAATAATCAGCTTTTGTCATTAAATTTTTTTTTGTATTAATATTTTTAATCTAATTTCAATTTCACTTTTAGTTTTTAGTAATTTCATTATTCTTACTTAATTTGTTTAAGATTTTTTTTTATTTAATATATTTGATTTTACTTCAGCTTCATTAGATTTTTGAAATTAAAATATGAAATAATATTATTAACTGAAATATTATTCATTTTCTGTCAATATTGTCTTTTTTAGGGAACAACTGACCGTTAAAAACTACTGTTTTCATTATAATCGTATCTACATGATACCTTTTGTTAAGTGAATGCTGAAACAATGCTTTTAGTTTTTGCAGGCACTACTCAGTCGTAATAAATTCCCTCTCTATGTGCACTCAATTGTTAAAGCAGGGTACTGCCCTTTGCCCCCCTTTGGTTTCTGGGCAATTCTTGTGTGAAATCCACTCAACCTCAATTCAAACTTTCCTTAGCTAGGCTATGACTGACCAAAACTTTTGATTAATATCTATATAAATATAATTTATATCAAATATATATATCAGTTCATAAGTTAAACTAACTTAATAATCTCTTTTTTATTGTATAAGTTGTATCATATTTAAAATATTCAACATTTTTGGAATCCATTGTAAGTTCATGGAAACAGAACAACTCAAGGATGAGTAAATGATAACCAATTATTTATTTATTTTTTCCTGAGTGAACTTTTCCTTTAAAAGAGGCCTCCAGCTAAGGTTTTCTCTCTGGAGTGTTGAAAACTCCCGTCAGCTCTACACACGGCTCTCTGGGGACGGAGGGTTTGCTGGAGCCATGGCAACACACTTGATCCCAACAGCTCCTGACAGAGGATGAGGTCAGAGAGAGAGGCTCACTCAAACCTTCATTTCACCCGAACAGACCGGGAGATGTATGAAAAAAGAATTGCTTCAAAAAAATAATCATATCATGGAAAACAGGATTTTCGTGTTCTTTCGAAATCAGTAAGATCACACACACACACACAAAACAACAAAGCATTCTCTCGAGTCCACCAACACTATACCGAAACTAAATGACAAAAGTTTGTGTTTTATATTCTTACATTAGTATAAAATACACTACCAGTCAAAGGTTTTTGGATTCTCTTCTGCTCAACTATTTATTTAATCCAAAATACAAAAATAGCAGCAATATTGTGAAATATTTGTACTATTTAAAATAACTGCTTTCTATTTGAATATATTTTAAAATGTAATGTATCCGTGTGATTTCAAAGCTGAATATTTGCGCCCATTTATCTAGTCACATGATCATTCAGAAAGCACTGTAGCATTCTGATTTGCTGCTCGAAAAATATGTATTATTATTAGGTTGAAAATAGCAGAGTAGAATTTTTTTTTTTGTTTTTTGTTTTAGTTCAGAAGTTCAGAAGAACAGCATTTATCTGAAACAGAAATATTTAGTAATGTTATAAAAAATAACATATTTTTATTTCAGACCTGAAATCCTGAAAAAAATGTACTCAATTGTTTAAATATTGCAAAAATTAAAAATGTTTATTAACAGTAAATCACAGCATATTAGAATGATTTCTGAAGGATCATGTGACCCTGAAGACTGGACTAATATTTAAAAATGTATAATATTTAGTTTAGTTCACAGGAATAAATTACATTTAAAAAAAACTGCTTTCTTTTTCAATATATTTTAAATAATAAAAACGTTACACAATATTACTGCTGTATTTTGGATTGTATTTTGATTTGGTGTGCTGAAAATAATTATTTAAAAAACATTAAAAACATCACATTTTTGACTGTATTATTCTATAAATATTTATTATTATTTATTTATCATCTTTAGTAAGGTCAAACGTTGAAGGCTAATGTATACTGATTACTTAAAAAGCAGAGTAAAAATAACAACATTTCTCCTTAGTAACAAATGTAGTTTTGTTAAATTTCCTAATCCATTGGCAAAAATAAAGCCAAATGGGCCTGACACAACTCTATAAGAAACATGTTCTAGTGATGTTTGGCACTGTCTGGGCACATTGTACACCTGATAGCTCATTTACAGAGATCAAAATTGCAGTCTTAAGGGTACATCAGTGTTTCTGCTCTAAGCAAGGTTCTTAAGTTTCACATTCTCAAATGATCTGTTCTGGACATGTACTGTTCAGCCCATCCAGTGTACTACAAGCACAAGCGTAAAAAATCAATCACCAATATGCGAACGTTCCCCCGGGTCTACCTTCACAACAGTGTTTCTCAGTGTTTCGACTGCTAACACAAGTCAGTACAGGAGAACACGACTGTAAACGGCCCTAAATGACTTGTGTTTTCCCCAGAGGGGCAAACTGAGCTCGGGTTTGACAGTAACGTTGTGTGGAAGCCCTGGAGTTCAGGTAAAACCGCTCAGCTTTCAGATAAATACGCTGCTGCTGCCACTGGCCTGTCAGTTAAATGGGAAGACAACTGTGTTATAAGGGATTAGTGCAGAATGTCAATCAACGGATTGGGTTACACACAAAACTACAAAACACCATAAAAAAACTGATAATAGAGTCATCTTACACTTTCGCATTAATTGTGAAATATATTCAGGTATGACAGCTTTCTCAGGGCTATGAATGTGGGTATGTTAAGATGTTCTTTTTTTGTGTGTGTGTAACAACCCATAAAAAAAAAGAGTATCTCTCATTTAAATAGTTAAAGGTGTTATATGTAGAATTGAAAAAAAATATTGGAGAGGGGTTTTTTCACCCGATCCCTCCTTCCCGGACTTGACACACACACACAGGTTGCCAGATTGACAACACCAACATAAAAGAGTGCGCATGACGATGAATGAAATGAAATACACAGTGTTTTCCTCCAACTGGCAACCCAAGGTCCTGATATTCAATCGGTCAGAAGGCGGGTTACACAAACCAAAACAAAGGCAGACAGAACGGACATTTTCAAAGATAAACAAGCATGCTAACTTGCATGTTTCTTAAATATCTGCAAACATATTATGGTATTTTAAGTCAAAAACATACATACAGCAACTTTAATATAAAATCAGTAATTAAACTATTATATTATTTCATATATTTAAATCCTATCATGTGTTCATTTAAGTGAAAAATAGTGTGGAAACCATGGCTTGATTATAATTATTTAATCTGAATTTTACTGCACTTACTAAATATTTACACTTATTCACTATTATCTATGACTTTTCTCTCAGTAAATTCCTAATTTGCTGCTTATTAATAGTTAGTAAAGTAGTTGTAACAGTAAGTTTAAGGTATTGGGAAGGATTATGGACGTAGAATAAGGCATTAATATATGCATAATTACTACTAAAATAATGGCTAATATTCTAGTGATATGCATGCTAATAGGCAACTAGTTAAGAGAACCTAAAATACTCGTATACTTCAGAAAAACATTCATATATATAAAATATATACATATAAACCCACCCTCATTGGTTTTTGTGGTTTATGGGGACTCTCAAGAAGCATATACTCCACAAACTATATTTTTTATCACCCTAAACCTACCCCACACAGGAAACTTTGTGCAGAATTTCTCATTTTTTATTATTTATAAGCCTTCTGAATTACAGGGACACTAAAAGTGTCCTCATAAATCACCTTCCTATGTTATACCCATGTCATTATACAAATTTGTGTCCTCATAAACTTCATAAACATGAACATACACACACAAGGGTCATGAGAGTCATTTTTACAATACATGAAGTCTATCTTAAGAGAGACTGTTAAAGTAAATATGCTATTATTTGCACCACACACATCCACACATCCAAACTTTCTTTCTCTCTTCTGTGGAGCTGTGTCTAGAGCAGGTGTCATGGCAGAGTCCATCTGTGTATGAAAGTCGTACGAGAGGGGGTGTCTTTGTCACACTGATCTCCTTCACTATCAAACAGCATTACCTCACCCACCCTCTGGCCGTGTAAACCTAGAGCTGTGAATTATTCAAGGGAACTGGCCCTAGTTCACACACACACACACACACACACACACATACACACACGCCCTCAGGACATACACATAGCACGGTGTTGTCGGCTGGCCTACGGGACATGAAGACCACTTTTAAACTCATGTGTCTCAATAACACATCTCATTTATCAATGTTCGGCTGAGCTCCAGACGGTAAGAGATGGACGTGAGCTTTTGTCCCGCGCTATGTGCGTAATCCACAAAACTCTCCTTTAAGAAAGAAAAGCGTGGAGGTACAAAGCCGTCTCTTATTTCAGATGCTGTCCACTTCTCCTCACCAAACAGGTTACTGAAGACATTCATGTCACATAATAAAACTCTTTGTAATCTGCATAGACCAAAAACATGATATATTCTGAATTGCAAGAAGATTGTACAGATTTTTTTTATTTTCGGTAGCTTTATTCAGTAGCTCATGCAGTATGGAGTTTGACTTGACTTGGGTGGGCCAATCATAAAACCACAAAATAAGTCATAAGGGTACATTTTTTAAATTGAGATGTATACATTATCTGAAAGCTAAATAAATAAGCTTTACATTGATGTATTGTTTGTATTGGACAATATTTGGTTGATATACAACTTTTTCAGTATCTGGAAAAATCACAAAAAATCTAAATACTGAGTAAATTCTATTTAAAGCTGTCCAAAGGAGGTTCTTAGCAATGTATAGTTTTAATATATTTACAGGAAATGTAAAAAAAATTGCTATTGGTACAAATAAACCCTTGCAACTTTAAGCTGGTTTTGTGGTCCAGTGTCACAAATCTGTTTTTATACCATTTGTTAACACTAGGGTATATTTCCAACACGACTATGCATTAAATTTTACCGGCACTCCAACGCAATACGCCCCCGAAGCAACGCAATAAAAGCAGATACAGCAATACTTGCCTATATTAACGTAACAAAAACATGCCAGGGTCACATACTGATAAACATATAAATACTGGAGCAAAAGAACTCCCGAAACTTATGTCATTGATTTGTTCTCCAAAAGTGAACAAATGGGACAACCTCCTCCTGTACACCTCAGTATGATGAATGAGCAGGTCATAACGGTCTGTTCTAAAGTAAAGCAGGCCTGATACATTGAGCTTGAGTGCATTCCTCTGGCGAAGGCTTTCTGCAGTGAATGACAGCTGAATAGCGGGTGGAAGAAGATCGGAAATCGGCAGTCATTCTTGATAAAATCCCTTGACATGAATTTCATCATCTTGACACTAACTCACTGCTAATCTCCTCATAAACTGGGCCAATTATCTCGCAACAGACTGAAGGTAAAACAACAAAAAAGCGGCTTTACGTGAACGCTTGATTTTGAACTTTAGATAATTTGTACTTATCCTGAGTGACTGGATGAATCTAATATACTGTAAATGTACTAATGTGAATGTCACATGCTAATTCTTCCTAACTCCATAGCTTTGTGGAGAAGATATGATACACAGCTCATGAGAAATCCGTCTGAAATCCGTCAATGGCAGTTGCTCTGTTGGCGCATGTAGTAAGTGTTTACAATTCTGCCAATTTTGCTCTATGACACACTGATCCGGATACAATTTTAGAGCTAGTCACCTGAACATCACCTGTTGCACAACTAAGATTGAAATTGCCTTGCACAAATTCTCAAATACTTCTCAAAAACAACTCAGTCAACTGCGTCATGTCTTCTATAGGCAACTGCTTCACGCAGAGATTTTAAAAAGCAGCAGCTCTTTATAGCTGTGTCATGATGTCATTCTTCCTTCCTCTACAGGGTGTAACGTGCTTACTCACTGTGTGTGTCTCATCCTCTCTCCTGACCCATTTCCCTCTTTAAAGCATCTAGGTGATCCCAACACCTTTTCCATGTGGTGGAGCCACACTGGCTTTCCATATTGGAAAAGTTTCACAATATTCCTACAGAAATTACCCTTGTTTTTTGTAGTTACCTGTGGTGACAAAAATAGAAGGTATCTGCATACTACATCGATCTCGTTTCGATTGGAGTGACTGCCTTCAATACGAGCAAGCCTCCATTTCAACACTTCATCCAACTTCCTGTATTTCTGGCACATTAAAAATGTGTTCGTAGAACACATGACAGAGAGGAATATAGGAAACACATTTTCCTGTTCTGCAACAAATTGTTAAAACAAATTAATTAAACTGCACCTATTATAGATTTGGGAAAATCTCCTGTCATGCTGCGAAGTTTTAAATCTGAAAGTGCACTGTGTATAAAGTTATTATCTGTCAAAAGGAAGAATCGAATCTGAAACGAGTCGCCAACCTGAAACATTAGCATATTTCTCGCCCACTTGGTCTTTGACTGAAAGCTCATTCTTGGCCACTAGGTGCTGCTTTTGGAGAAGTAAAATTATCGGTTTCCCCGGGAACGATGTACACAAAGCAGCACTGCACTTACAAGCGCTGCTTTATCAGGCATTACAGGCATGATGAAATGAAAATGAGACCAATCGCCGCAGATTAGCGTCATGTAAAAGAGGGGTTTGGAAAAATCAATCGTTAAACAAAACATTCGGCAATCATTGAGCAAGTAGGGAACAAAATAAATGCATATTATAAGACAATAACAGTGTTTTTTGATCTTGCATGCATGTTGTCGGGGACTCCCGAAACCAAAAATTAACCTTTTATAACCCAATTCAGCCTGCAAAAAGCAAATTTCATACTGTGTAGATCTTGGTAGATCTGCAATCTTCTACCATGAATATGTAAAACGAATATTGAGCAGTGGAACAGCAAAATTAGTTTGTTTGAGGATCCTTTCAAACTATTTTGTGGTAGTCGTTACTAGTTTTTGGTAGTCATTATTACATTATTTTCTTTTTCATGTCAGTTTAAGCCAGTGAATTCCTACCGAAAGCACTAAGTGGAAACTGAGCCCGATCATATATGCAATTCCCATCCCTACTAATGAATCTCTTTCGAGACATATACATTTAAGTTGACATATAAGTTGTTGGAGTCAGAGAAGAAGATGTGGGTCTGTATTCACAAAGCTTCTCAAACTACAGGAGCAGATTTAGGATTTGACTGCCTCCTGTCAAAGCTGCCCTTTTGGCTCTATACAACCGAGCACAGAAACTGATCCGAAAGCAGACTGGGAGACTCCGAGACGCTTTGTAAATGCGGGACCCTGAGACCGGAAGGATAGCAAGAACCGCCACCGCAGAGCTACGCTAGGTCACTGGGTACGGTACCTCCTTATGAGTGAGCTCCAGCCAGGCGGTATAGAGATGGACGCGCAGCACCCCACTGGAGTCCAGCAGGTGCAGGCTGTCCTGCGTAGACCACGGGGAGAGAAAGCGGCGATTAGAATGTATGATGAAGCCCTTCAACCCCACAGATGTTGAAAGCCCTTTTAAAGTAGCAGCAAACGCTAGTAAAACCAGCCCCAAAGCACCATAACATTTAACAGAGATGTCTGTGTGCTACTAAACCGGCTTACTAACACAACCACAGACTAATGACTTGGTTTGATTGCTTAGACCAAGTAAAGTTTGTGTTTAGTCATCAAAAGCTATGTTTACATGCAACCAAACAATCCATTCATTAACAGACTGATGGCTCGATTGGACTGAAAAGCCTCTACAATACTAAATAAATCTACTTTTTTGAGCAAACAAACTATCTTGGTATCAAATAAACTTCTAGGAAAGTTCTTGTTTAGCATAGATGCATCCAAAATCCATCATGATCCAAAAGTTTGCCTTTTGAGCGACATATTTTTAATGTGTTGACTTAAATATCTAATTATAGTATGTGGAAAAAAATCTATATATAAGGAACAGTAAATTCCACAAAAATTATTTTTTTCCAGCATAGTTCATGACCTCCCATTAAACCTGCCCGCTTCCGTTACACCCATCCGTAGGCTAAATTAAAAGTGAGCTGTCTCCTTTTACTTTGACCTTAACGCTATTTGCTTGTCTTTAAACCCTAAATCCATTCACTTTACTTCTAATACAGTGCAATTGTCTTTATTAGGCAAACTAGACTGTTAGGGCAAGTTATTTAGCATGTTAAAACAGGGGATTGTTTATTATCTGCCAGATTTTTTTTTTTTTTTTAGATTTACTCAATGTGGGCCTGAGTACTGGCACCCTGTTAAGCTGCTTTGTGAACCAATGTGCTTTGATCTCATTCTTAAAAGTGATTTAGAAATTAAGCCAAGCTGAAGTGAATTTAGGTTTTCTGAATTATTTTTTGTTTTTATTTAGTACACCATGATACACACATAAAGTGGGTTAGGTTTAGATATTGGGTTGGATTAGGGATGTAGAATAAGTTCATGTAGAATAAGGCATTAATATGTGCTTGATTAGCACTAATAAATGACTAATGAGCTATACATACAAAAATATATTTGTACTTGTCTTAACAGCTGATACTCATCAGTGAATAATAGTTAGAGTTATATGGGGATGTCTGGGAATTTAGATTAGTGTCTGTGATATATATCCAGCATGTAATGAGCACTAAGCTGGAATCCAGTTCAAAGCTGCAGGAAAATTGAAAGGTCTGAAATTAACTGTGAGAACTGCAATGCAGGCAGTCGCTGTAAATACAGAAGCGTGCAATGATTTGATCATGATGTTGTTGCACATAATCATAAAAACTTACATTACACTACCATTTGGGTTAGTTTTATTTTAATTATGCTCAACCAGAAATGCATATATTTGAGCAAACATATTGCAAAAAGAGCAATATTTTTTAATATTATTATAACATAAAAAAAAAAACATCTTCTATTTTAATGTTTAAAAATGTTTTGGTTTTTTTTGTTTAATGGTCCTTCAGAAATCATTCTAATGATTTGGCTTATTTAATGAAATAGGCAAATATTTCTAAACATCATATTATGGGACTGTTACGCCATACTCACCACAATGTATTCCAGGAGTGCTTTCTCCTAGGCATCAAATAATATTTCTACAATAATATTTGTAATAATTCTACGAGACATCTTAATAATATTTTATCTTGCCTAAAATGGACAATTTTTAATGGTCAAATGTTGGTTTTATTATAAATAAAAACATCTAATAAAATCTAATAAAAATGTTTAATTTTCAAAATGTTTTATTCTGCCTTTTATACTGCGAAAATATCAATGAAGCATCTGTTCACACACCATCAGACAGATAGACTGCAGTCATAATGATAACACCTCTTTAGCAAAACCAAAACATAATGAAGCCATTTTGCTTCAGATCGCAATTCTCAACATTGCCACAAGGGGTGCTATATCCAGCATTAATATAAGCTGTCTTTTTCTATGGTCAGTTTTGTCTTTTAAGTCTAGCATAGCGGTGCAACAGTTCGTAAAAAGTTTGACCAACAAATGGGTTAAAGTTGGTCAAAATTCCTTTGTTTCTGTATTTGTAAATAAAACATTTTACACATTACATAGCATCACCTCCACAAATGCATTTTTCTTCTGACTCAACATCCGTTTTGAAATGAACGTATTTGCAGTGTTCTTTAACACAGCGCAAACTCTCCTATGTAGCCGCCCACAGGCTTTTATATATTCACCCTCTGACCCCATAAATTAAGCACTGGGCATTAGTATGAGTAAGACACTTTGTCTTTCTATAAGGTCCTCTTAAGTGCAGCGGTACCTTAAAAGGTTGTGAAAGTATGAGCAGATTCCATCTGAAATCCTCTGAAATCCCAACAGACCTCTCTCTGGCACTGCGTGGAGGTGATAATCAGGGAAAGCATTAACTGATTGCGAAGGAATGTCTTTAGATCTGGACAGTATACCCACTCCTGACAGTTCTCACACTCCACGAGACATGGCATGGTTTCTCATTCAACTCTAAACGTTGGTTATTCTCAGAGACTGGCTCTCCTGTGCCAGTGTGTGTGTGTGTTTAAACAATTCACTATGGTAAATCACTGCACACACTCGACAACAGCTGCAGGCTGTCACACACTTGCTGCGTCTCTGGCCTCCCTGTGACATTTCACTGTGTGTGTGTGTATGTGTGTGTGTTTGAGGCAGGTGGAGTATTTTTGTCATAGTGATGTGTGAGGACTCCCCTTGGCTGGTGGTCTAACGCCTTCTCAGCACCCACTATGGTTTGTGTTTATTTAGTGCCTTGTAAACGTGTGTGTGTGTGTGTGTGTTCCGCCAATAGCAACTCAGACAGGCATAAGAGTTCTTCAAACTATGTGCTCAATCACAACAAAAAAAGCAAATACTGCATAAAAAATAGCATGCTACGTAGGAAACAATTTACAGTGCATACTAAACACGTTTTTTGGAACTTATTCGGGTCCAGAACTCCATCACATGATGCTCTGGTGTATTGTGTGTCTGCCAAGTCCAGATGCTTTACAAATCACAATAATCCAAGGATTTTCTGTACAATTAATATTTGTACTACAAACACTAAAAACGTTCCCTTTCAAGAAAATCCTATCTTAAAATCTTATTAATAGCTATAAAAAAACATGCTGGTTGGGTATGTTTTTAAGCATGGAAGCTGGATTAAGCCGGTCCTAAGCTAGTTGTAAACTTTAGCTGGTCCTAAAATTGATTAAGCCGGTCATGTAAGCAACTAGCTCCTGCTCAGGACCAGCTCATAACCAACTTACAACCAGCTTCAATGCTTCAAAACATACCAAACCAGCATATGCTGTTTTTTTTTCAACCGGGTTATAAAGGACTTCAATTCTTCTGTTGTTGCATCTTTAGAAAGATCCAACAATAAACCAGTCTGAAATATCGTCAACTAATGCCATTACAGAAAACTGCATTAGCTTCTATGCAGTGAATTAAAACATCTCCCTTGAAACCTGAGACCTCCTCATTATTTTCGTTCCCAACTACTGCTCACTTTATACGAGTACAAGGATATGCTTGAAGAATACGCGGAAAACAATCTTTAAAGCAGGCTTATGAAACTCAAGTTGGAGTCTCTTACAAGCAGGAAGACTTCTGGCACATCACAATGGCATATTCAGTTTCTGATGTTCTGGGCTTGGAAGAGTCGAGAATCACAGGACAGAAATAAAGACGACTGTGTCTTTTGTTACTCATGTGCATTCGTTTTTTTTAAAGCTTTACAAGAATTCAGTGGCCTCCAGTTAGCAGATTGACTTTCTGAGACTGTCACATGGAGAGCGCAACGCTAGACAAACTCTAGTCGGAATCTTCTTGAGGAAGAGTAAGCGACACATGCAAAAACATGCTAGTAAGTGCATTTAGACTTAATTATGCAATGTCGTGCTAACACGCTATTGCCTTTGGGTGTGGAAGCATTTGAAAACAATCTCCAGTTGAGTGAAACGCGATGCAAGTCAAACATGGAGAATCCGATAACTGCTATTAAATAATCTCCTATCTTCCTCAGGTCACATGCGAGCAGAAAGTAAGAAAAGCTTTGTGGGAACAAACAACAAATGTGTCCTGTTTTTCCAGAATAAGCGAGAATCTTCAGGAACAACTCAGTTCCAACACTTAAAAGCAAAAGCAGATTTAACGTCTTACCTTGTTGTAGTAGTGAAGCTGAACCGAATGCCACTGGCCATCGCTAACTCCACCTGGTACAAAAGGTGTGACAGTTGTTTTAGTCTCACCTAGGAGAGAAAGACAAGAAACAACAATATTAATTTGTATGATAGGAGAAAGGCATGTGCTATTTTAAATTATGAGTAGGTAAATTTGTTTTAAAGTTTTCCCACACGTTCAAAATTAAGTTAGCTATACAAGAATAAAGGTCAGTCTTGACAACTCTCGGAAGGATCGGCGTGATAAAGTGCATGATGATGTTAATGTATATGGCCTCAGCGGAATAGATCTGCTACACTGCTGCTACTGCGACAGAGCTAGTACTGAGATTTGCTACTACTGCCGATACATCCACAACATACTGCTGTGAGCATTTAAGAAATACTGCCACTGCAAGTATAACATACACAAAACAACCCTTATATAGCATACATTAATCACCTCATAGCAGATCTATACAGGTGGAGCTGCGGAAGGTGTAGGGTACGCTGTAAAATGCTACAGCAAACACTAGCCATATATTTGAATGTTGAACAGCGAGCTCATTGGCTACCGATACAGGAGAGAACCAATCAGCTGTACGATGTGATAATGATGTTATTAGGTCAGATTGAGTTAGAACTATCAGACTGCACCATCTAGAGTTTCATTTGTCATTTACACTAACTATGACTAATAAAAATGGTCAAATAATTAAAAAACTACTTATTTTAAATTTAAATACTGACAAAGAGTTTACTACAAACATCCAACATGTTACAATTATGAGTATAAAATAAAAACAGACTTCCAAGAGTGTGTTTTGGCATGCGATAAAGGTGTTTCTTGTATAAATGATGGCTTTGTCACCTCTGGTCAAATATAAAGTCACTACAGCGAACATAACAACTATTAATCACGTTTAGATATTCACTCTCATCAATGGAGTTCATTCAAAGGGCAGGAGAGCAAAAATGTAAACTGGATTTAGATGAATATTTACCCAAGGCAGGAGCCCCTACTAGTATTCATAAAGAATGAGTAAAGAACAACCAATCATTGTAGCCTCATTGGTAAACAACTGCAACATTGTCTAATCTATATACTAAATTAATGTCTTTGTTTATTACCCGTGCACCCTTTCTCTAAGAATGGTGGGCCAGACTACTAAAATGGTCACAAGAACCATTTTAGTACAAGTGTCATGGGTTACAGCATGTAAAACAGGCTCCACAGCATGACACAGCATTGTTCTCTTTGTCAGGGAAAGATTTATGTGTGCCATAAGATCAACAGTCCCATTATAGGGCTGTGCTCTTCTTGTGTTATTTATAACCACCTGTGAGCTGTGAGTGTGTCTTCCCCTACACATGCATGGACGTATTTGGAAAGACCATCTGGGTCACTGCATAGCCTCATTAAAGGTTCGGACACTTTACAACTAATAAATCCTTTGTCATAAACACATTCACCTAAAGCAATTTTCTCTCTAAGTAACACATGGCTACACAAACAAGCTGTTTAACATTAGCATGATGTCACCTCATGTTACCATATATATTGTCAACACTTCTGTCTGCTGTCCCAGGAGTGAATGTGACATACAGGGAGCAACAAACTCTATATGAATACACAAAAGCGTATGCGACTGCTTGGCTAACATATTGGAAGTGCATGGTCCTTTTGTACATGCTTAAGGTGTGTTACTATTGTTGTAGCAAACTTCAGTACTCGAGGGGATGATAAAGTTACCTTCATACTGTATGTCTGCGCGATTGAACTGGTGGTTATTATTCGTGTAGCTATTTGTAAACAAGTTTATCTAACATGCTCTTCAAAACTCTCATTAAATTGTTGTTTTGACACAACTGTAGTTAAAAAAAAGGGGAAAACATTATAGTTTGTTGTTTGCATTATAATGCTCAGAAATTGTACTTTTACATTTAGGCATTGGGTAGGATTAGGGATGTAGAAAACACAGAATATGTACTAATACATAGCTAATATGCTAGTAATATGCATGCTAATAAGCAACTAGTTACTAGTGTAAATTGCTTCCTATGCTAAAGTGTTAGCAGCTTCTCAATTGTAACATTGACAGGACTATCGTACCGGCTGAGAAGGTGAGTTGAATCTGTTCCTCAATGATCTCCACAGCTATGAAGTCGTGTTTCTCATTAAAACGACCGTTGTATAGAAGAAGGGCGTTTCTCTCTCTAGTGGCAAACCTGGACAGAAAAAAACATTGATCAGAACAACCAGAACTACAGGTTTTATTAAATGTTTGCACTACCCCCTCATAAATCTTTGATTTTAGCGCACTCTCATTTGTTAGAATTCAAGATCTAAAGCTACAAGAAACCTCCAAGCCAGACAGAAGAAATAACATCTATTAATCAAGCAGGGAAGCAGGGAAGTGAACGTAAGGTCAGTGGTCTAGAAACAGGAAGTGGTTCCTTTGCCTGGGCGGCACATCCCACCTCTATCATATCTGGGACGTGGCACAAAGGACAGAGGAGTCAGAGACCAGCTGCTCTACTACAGGAAGATAATGCAAATAAGAAAAACACTGATAGTGCTCTCTCAACACATAGCCCTTCCTGTTTTTACTCAGCACAGGAGCCCAAATATTTCTCTAGTGACCCTGACATTTGTTGCTTAATAAATCAGAACCTTTCTTTTCAACGGTTTTAAACAATTAACCATATGTCTTTCTAGCTTTATAAATCCAACAGCTAATAGATTAAAAGAAATTCTGCAGAAAGGGCAAAACTGATTTGAGCCTGACATCGGGATTATCCATGTATGACCCAAAATGAGTAGAAGATAAGTCCAGGCATGCCGGCCAGCCAGCCGGAGCTCAAGGGCTCCTTATGCAACCTCTTCAACAAATTACACTTTACAGCATGCAAAGCTTCTGGCAGATGTGTCAGTGTAACAAAAAGGTAAACAGGGGCACGACACAGAGGTCATAAACAATTTTCTTGTCAATTATAACCTATCACTTACATGAAGGAGATGGTGAAGTGGAATCTCTGTCTAAGGCCTCGGAAGGTAATGAAGGACTGTCCGGGAAAGCTCCGTGTCGTCATCTCGCAGAAAGGTTTCTCGTACTCTCCAGAGGGGCAGTTGCACGTGAAGCCGCCCACTAGCAGGTTGACACACTCACCTCCATTTTTGCACACCCCAGGGACACAGCGACCAGAGCGGGCGTCTATTTCACAGTTCTCACCTGCACAGGAATATCAGAAGTAAAATAAAGTTGTTGATTGACAGTTAAATAATCAAGGTGTACAGAATTACTTGCAAATTACAGACAGGTGGGTTACATAAGGGGCTTTCGCACCATGTATCCTGAAGGGTGGTTCATAGAAAACCAATTCCCCCCTTGGGCAATTTCCCTGGCAGCAGGAACTCTGAATTGGTGATATGTTGATGTGTGTCATTAATTTGCATTGTGAATAACCACAATAGAGGATGCCATGATTAGAGCTCATTTTATTATGTGTTGTGGGTGATAACAGAGATGGAATGTGCACAAGGGTGTTTTTACAACGTCGCACTATTTAATGATTGAAATATTGCAGCGGGTGCTTAATATAAATTGTAACTGCCAAAATAGATGGAAAATAGGTGGCTGTTTGAGCTATATATTGGTACTAAGTTCTGCAGGACAGTGGCCCTCCAGCACTGGACTTTAGAAGCCCTGCTATACTGGCCTTACTTCAAAATTTCAGCCCTGACTTAGTCTCAGCTTTCCATACGGAAGCAATTGACAATCCAAGAGTTCCTCTATGGCACCACCAATTCCCTCACTGAAGATGGACACACAGCTCATGCAGTGTTATATATCAGCCATTATCCAGACAAGATCTGGACAAAGGGTGTTTATGTGTGGCGGGGGGAACAGGATGGCAGTCCCTGCGCCTGTAATGACCCCTGATTTCCTTGGGATAATCTTTCTCTTGGAGGGAAATAGACAGATCGATTTCGCTTTAATGTGAGAAAGCCAGAAAAGGATAGATGTTGAGAGGCAGGCTGTCAACGCTATCATAATGGATGCAAAATATCTGGAGTTGAACTGTGACCTTCAAAGAACTGAGAGAGATGATTAGAGGGGTAATTGGCCTTGATAAAGAAGGGGGAGGTGGTCAGGAATGGCAGAGGAGCCTCCGAATCAGACACTGATCAGATATCTCTATGCAAGTCTTTCATGTTTGTCATTTGGTAAGATCTTTGCTCAAGATTTAATAAGTCCTTTACGGGTGGACATTGACACCCTTACTTTTTTGGTTCTGAATGCAGTGGCTCTGGTGGTTTCCCTATTTGTGGTCTACCCTAAATGACTGACAGTTCTGCTCTTTGGTTTCCTCAGCATTCCTTCAGCTCCTGACAAAACACTGCTCCCTAACCACAAACCACTGTACCCACACCGTATTCCTGCAAGCATACGGGCTAAACACACAAATGCAAAATGCCATAATCCTATCCATGGAGATCTAACTACCTACAGCGTTCCATTCCAACCCTAACTGAACACTCCTACCTGCAATCATCAAATACTTCCGATGATCTTAACTAGCTGGTTCATTGTTTGATCAGGGTTGGAGCTGAACTTTCAGGAAGGTAGATCTCCAGGAAGAGGATTGGGCCCCCATGCCATAAATGTCTTGCAAACTCACCTGTAAAGTCTTCTAGACACTCGCAGGTGTACCCTCCTTCTCGACTGCGACAGCGGCCGTTGTTGCGGCATGGACCTGAGTAGCATAGGTCAATTTCAGTCTCACAGTAGTCGCCGGTAAAGCCAGCTGGACAACGGCAGCGCAAGCCATTAATGGGATGGATCGGTCTGAAGAGTACAGTATCAGATGCAATGAAAGGTGGAGAGCTATCAAACTTTAACACAGAGACGCATTTCATGTAGTTCTCGCAAGGTTCCCGCAGGCAGATGTTGTCATCAAATGGAAGGACACTTTGGCTGGAGATTTTCTGTAACAGAGTTCGGTTCAGGTAGATTTGCTCCTGAAGTTCTTCCGAAGGGAAGTAGCGATCCGGAACTCCTCCGGGAAGCAAAGCTGAGAAGGTGACATTGAGAATGTTGCCGCTGACATCTGTATCATTCTGGACGTTGAAGATGAAAACCCCTTCTCGACTAGTTGAGAGGACTGCAGCTACACCTTCGGCGAATAGAGAGAGCAGCGGTGATAGGAAACGTTCCTGGGACATGTTCTCCAGACGGACAGTGATGCTGTTCGTTAACATCTCGTCAGTGATGATGGTCACACGGAGAGTACAGAAGGCCGTCACTTGGTGGATCCCATCTAAAAAAATTACAAAAAACCTGTTAATAAATCAGTCACATTCCATGAAAACACAACCTTCGTCTAGTCTTAGAATGCTGGAATTTTGGAATGCTTCAGGTGGAAGCCAGTTGCTTCCGGAAGATAACAGTACTCTCTTTTCACACTAAGAAAGTCTAAATACTGTTTTGGGTTGGAAAATAAAGCATGTTAACAGACAGGATTACTACAAAGTTCCACCATAATTAGACAGATCATCTTGGTATCTTGCTTCAGGACACAAACACATTTTCTCTGTTGGAACCAATGCTATAAAAACCTCCGAAATGATGGAAACTTGACAACCGTAAAACACAATAAATGCTTTCTTCCTTAAAGTGCAAAAAGGATTGGAACACTCCATGACAATGTTTAGCTAGCGGGCCTATACACTTTCAGGATGGAACAGCTGCTTTCACATTGTTGATTTAAAGCATATATATCACTGAGGTCAATGGGCAGTTTAATTGCTTAGCAACAGACAACAAGCCATACTTTTGCTATACTGTCAGCGCAAGTGCACAAAAACATTATGCATTTTCTTTTTTCACTGTAAAACTCAGTCCTTTCCAAACAGTTAGTAATCAATTTCATGTTTCAAACCTACAGTAAACTACTATATTCTGTACATTTCAACAGTTTTTTTTCTTCACAAAGAAAATACCAAAATAATAACACTGCATTCATTTACAAAGTAGCTAGGAGTACTGCATGTGAAAATATCATATAGATAAAAAATAGCCGAAGTCCGAAGCACTCTTAAGTTGCATAGCCATACATCTGATCCAAATCTCACAACTTCCACATGGACGGCTGGACTTGACAGGAAGCTCCCACAAGTACCACACTGTTTTGCCAAGGAACAACTGCATAACAGGTGGTATATCCAATTAATACCCCCGGCAAAACAATGTGGCTAAGACCTTTCAAATATGGAGGTGTCGTGTGTCTTTGAGCTGAGTTATGTGCCTCTAAATTATATCACTGCTATAAATCACAAGGAGAAGGGGGTGTGGGATAGTCACCATTCCCAGTAAATGGGTCACATTCCAACTCTGTCTGGTATGCAGTGCACTGTTTTTGGTCCAGTAAAGTTGTGCAGGATGACATAAGCACATTGCCCTGACTAGAAGTTGCAGGCTGAACCTGATACAGTTTGTTCATTCATTACATCTTATTTCTACTTCAATTAGGTTTAAGGGTTGTTCTCTTTCGGTTTTTGTGTTTAACATGAGCAGGAAACGCAAGAGCTTGGTTGTGACATCTGAGCATCGAAGTACTAATGATAATGTCTGCTGGCACTTAGCCTAATAAAACAGGAATATCATATTTACCAGTTTACCAGATGAAAGGTGGATATAAAAAATAAGTATTTTCTCTGAGGTGGGGAAATGAGGTGTCTTATCAGACATAACCAGCAGCTCTAGGTCTGATTCCAAACTACACAAAAATAATCCAGAAATTTTGACTAGATGTAATTTTTGTCTTCTTACTTGGTTTAACCCATATTGTACATTACAATATCCTGTCAGTATTCAAATATATTGTACAAACGTATGTGTTTTCCTGATTTGTTTTCCCACCTGACATAGCAGAGCAGTATATATTTAGTCTGTCAGCTGTTCACTTGGTATCAATGTAAAATTCTGTTGCTGTCAATAACCAAGCAAAGGTTGTTGTCATGAAAATGCTCTCATTTCCTCCTCCACTTATTACATAAAATACCTAAGAGTACACTGAATACAATACTTTTGGACACTTAATTGCCGATTTATTGCTATTATGTTAAAATAAATTATATTTTATATACAAATTATAACTTTTTTACCCACTAAAGTAAGACTTTATATACTATATTACCCTTAAATGTGATACTGAATATCAAAATAGTGTTCTTCTTTAAAGCACATCATAATATTGTATCATAATTTCTACACAAGACTTAAACCACAGTCTATGAATGTACAATACATCATTAATCACGATAACACAAATCAAAAATAAGCGCTGATTAGTTTATAACCTAACAGTATTGACTTTATGAGGCTGCAATAAACTGCTCAGTATGATAATCTTTATTATTATACACACATCCAGATAAACAAAATAAATGTAATTTAATAGTGTTAGTGTGGTGCGTGTTGATATTTAACTTGAAGTTGTTAAGTGCATGATATGCCTCACACCTCATCTTATCACAGGTACTGGAAACAAGCCATGAATATCCCAGCATGCCTGCTGTTGTCAAAATGATTGACAATGGTTTCTTCCTCTTGTGTAACTCAAGCTGACTAATGTAATTACACGAAGAACATGGGATAACAAACTCGGCCATTAGCATTCCCTGTCATTATCCACACCGGTCAAAGAGCAGTGATCTGACACAAGCAGGACAGAGGGGCAGTGCAGTGTGTTTCAGAGTATGTCGGAGGGGGGGAACTGGCATGAAATTAGTTTTCCTCTTTTGGAAAGGATGACTAAACAACTGGTATGCAAGATAAGAGCTTCGTTGCTCATCCTAAAAAGCCTAGCTTGATTTGTGATGGTTCAAAATAAGGGATATTTCAAAAGATGCTCCTGTTTTAAATTAGGCATGCACGTAAACAAACACAGTCTTTCATTAGAAGATGCTGCCCAGGGCAACAATGTTCAAAACAAGTTATTAAATGAGTGTAGCTGTGACTGTTGTAGGTGAGGTACACATCTTCAGGAGCCAATAAAAAACTGTGCCAATGTGACCGTCAGCATTCTACGGCCCTCCCTCAAGTTCAAATGTTTGAATCATAACAAAGGAAGCAAAAGTGCCGCCCACTGAGCCGATAACACTTGAGGATCCTGCCCATGAATCCCTCCCATCTGTACAACTCAGTGACCTGTTTTAGGTACGTTGAGGCAAAACCATGTGACTTGCTATTGTCTTGCTCTAATAAATACACACACTCATACTCAGGGTGTGAAAGGTTATATATCCCGGTGTATGAAATTACAATACTTTTTGTTATTATCCATTTTATGTGTAATACAATACACCAGTAAATCAAATATTACAATTCACTTCCATGCGCCTGCAACATTATATAAGATTTATATGCAAGATTTGCACTGCTTGGAAATCGAGATGCTTAAAACGTGAAGTCAGACGTTAATAAAATTGACCATTTTCGTGCCACTGCATATGATGAGATGAAAAATGGACACAAAAGGAAAAGTGATTTGTCCTAGACAAGCTATAAAATGAGAAGTGCTACAGTGAAAAGAGTACCGAACTGACAAACATTTTAAAATGCATAATAAATAAACTTTTTGCACATCTATTCATATTAATGTGATTGGTTGACCAGGAATTCTGTGTATTTTTGACCACAACAAATGTTGTTGTCCCAGGAAACTATTTCCTAGCTGAGCTTTTAGCATGACCATATTCTACATCCCTAATCCTAACCAATACCTAAACGTGATAACTACCTTACTATTTGTAAACAGCAAATTAGGAGTATATAGAGGCAAAATTCATAGTTAATGCTTTGTTAATTGTAAAAACTGGACTTTAAAATAAAGTGTGAGAGAAAATAGTGCAGATGAAACAGTGATTTCCAGGAAAGTAGAGAATGTGGGGGAATGATGGTATATAAGATCAGTCCGGACGCAGGTGTGAAGAAGTGATCTCCATACGGGCCCCTCAGACTGATCTAAACACCTGCATCTGTCTCTACATGCACCCCTGGCACAAGAATCACAATGGCTTTATTCAATGAAGTACTAAGAAAAAGCTCATATTTACTGCGCAAAGATTGTGCGTTCATACTAAAATGAGTTCAATTACATTCAAAATGGCCCTTAAAGAGAGCTACAACTGGGAAAGTTGTAAGATGTAGTAGGTGGTGTAGTAGGTTCTCAGTAGTATAAAGCCATGAATGAGACTTGCATGTTTTTCAGTTGGTACTTTGCACAGTACTCAAGGGTTTTCAAATAAAAACACGCCTCAGAGTCATTTATTAACTGGAATAATGACACTGAGAGACGGGATGAAACATTCTTGGCCTTCCAGAAAATGACCTTGGCTGTAATTCTCTTTGTCAAGACAAATTAATCACTTTTTTTGTGATAAGGACTTCACTTGTCATTGCAGAGCTAACAAAGGGATAGATAAATGAGGTTGATTTTATGCAAGGCTTTGAGGGCCATGTTCAAACATGTTTGTGATTGTTGTGTTTGGGGTGGTGCTTTTGAACTCACACTCTCACACACATACAAAACTTCCAATTTCACACCTTATACCCCATCTCTGAACCCCTCTGGCCCTCACTGCAGGGAATATGAGAGTGAGACCTTGTTAGATGCACTTGGTGTTTCCGTCGGCCAGATGGGACCAGGCGCTTAATGAATGGGTAAAATGAGATTACAACTCTTTGACATCATCACCACCACCACCACCTCATCTTGCCTCAAAACCAACAGATGGAGCAGAGTGGAGGACGGGCATTTATTTTGTAATGCATTGAGAATCATGAGGCTATTGATTGTTGGTGGAGACCCATCTGGAAGATACAGAGCAATTATAGAATGGTGCGTCTTTTAAAATGTTGAATGAGAAGCTTGAATGTATTCATTTTAGCGGTCAGTGGAAACTCTCCAAATTTTCATTTTTGAGTGAACTAATCTTTTAATATGGTGTAATTTGGAGTGTCAATGTACAATGCGGTTTTAGTCTTTAAAAGGTGAAACATGTTCCAAAAGTTCCAACGTTCCAAAAAACAAAACAAAAATAATACAATAAAAACTGAAATTTTTGTTGAACAATTTGTTCATTTGCTTCAAATTAAAAAGGGTATGTAGTCTAACTAAAGTCTATTACTGTCAATCTGCCTAAATATGAACTGCTGCCAGTTAACATATCAGGGTAATCCAGCACCGATAAGGGCGTCTGGTTGTAGACGTCTGCTATGACAGCTCTAAGGAGAGAGGGATGAAAGATAGATAGTGGAGTAAACAGATGATGAGCCAGAATAAAGTGCAGGCGCATACAGTAGCCACAAGCAGGCTCAGTTCCCAGAGAGGCACACTTGAGTTTTGAGAGAGTGCTTCATGCTGACTTTGAAAACTCTCTTGTTTGTACATCAAGAGTGGGTGACAGTAGAGACACATTGCTGCCAAAACTCAACATCCTCTACACAACGAGGGTGGCTGGAGTCATGGTGTCTTTCCTGTTCCACTCGCCATTGAAAGCGATGCATGCCTCTGCCTGGCTTGCTGGGATTAGTCGGCTTTCACATGGACGCACTTTAGAGAAGGGCCGCACGCACACAAAAGACTTTATTCATCTTGGGGAAGAGGGAGGAGGTGGGCAGACTGCAGGAGTACATCTCTCCAGCCTGTAACAGGTGGGATTACAATACAGACCTGAGTGTAGTAAGACAAGTCCTGGAGTACAGGGGTCGGGTTGATTTCAAAGTAGACTCTGTATGTTTACTGTACAGTAGCAGTGTTCAGAATATGAAATTGTATTAGACTGCTTAAACCGCTTCAGTTTTTAATTTAGCATTCAGAATACTGACCCAGTTTTTCTGTAATAAAACTAGGGTTCTGTGAAATGCATATTTAGTAGTCTTTCAGACCACTGAAATGGATTTGTACTGGTTATTGCTCAAACTACTAAGATGGATCTTCAGTTTAGACTACAAAAAGTAGCTAGCAATACTTTCCAAGCACTGAAATTAATTTCACAATATACCTGTTCAAAAGCAGTTAATTCAGTTCTCTGACTGCTAAAATGGATTTGAACTTGTTAGTCTGTCGTTCAAAGTACGGAAATGGTTTTTGAGTAGATATTTTGATGTTCAGATAAAAAGTAATTTTCAGTAGTTAGCTATGCCTTCCGGCTACTGAAACTGGTTCAGTACTTTAGTGTTCAGAAATTTTCAGTACTTAATCTAGCGTTAAATTTTGAAAAGTTACTGAAATAGCTTTCAGGCTACTAAACAAAATCTTAGTAGCTGGTTACATGTTCAGACTGCTTAATCTTATTCAGTATTCAATTCAGAATACTGACATTTATTAACCTATAGTTCAGTGAAAATGTATATTTAGCAGTTAATTTAGCTTTCAAACTGCTGAATTGAAAGTTTTCAGAACTTATTCTAGTGTTCACTTCTGCAGACGCACTACTTAAATGGTTTTTTAATAGTACTCATAGTGTTCAGACTACTGAATTGAATCTTTATTAGCTGGTATACCGCTTTTCTTGCTTTTCAAGCATTCTGAGAGTTAGTTAAGCTTTCAGACTATCGAGGTTGATTCAGTAGTCGATTTAGTATTCAGACTACTAAACTGAATTTTAACCTGAACTGATTTTTCAGTAATCACTTTAGCTCCCAGACTACCAAAATGGATTTGTAGTTTGACAGACTACTGGAATGGGTTTTCAGTAGTCAGTTTATCTTTGAAACAGGCTCATTATACTTCTAGTACACTGCACCAACCTGTTCTTAGGTTGCCTGCTTGTTTTCAACATGTTCAGTCTGTTATGACAACATAATACAACCCTTTGGATAAGTATTTCTCATGGAGTAATGTTACTCATTCCCCAAAAAAACCTAACAATTAAAGAGCACTTTACTATTTACATTCACTATCTGTTTCTCTTTTTTCTATTTTTATCACTGTTCCTGTTAAACAGCATTCAAGTTCTCAGTCCCTGTTAGCTTTCAGTGACAAGAAGAAAGTTACTGTTGGGTCCCTTTAATGGGTCTCTTTAACGAACTAATAGCATGATTGCTTTTAGATTCCTCATCTGTCCCTGTGTCATTGTGCTTACTGAGCTGTTCCTCAAGACAGCGGATCACATCAAGATAGAGGCGCACAGTGCTGCTCTTTGTGCATTAGTGGAAAGGTTTTAGAGGACTGGGAATGGGAAATGCCATCTTTATTGAGTTAACAGAGAGTGTCATGTTCATTTTCTATTGAAATAGTCCAAGTATGATGGTGAGCAGCATGCATCTAAACAAAAGTCCCGATCCATATTACAAATATATTTAAAAACATTCATTCAAGCACTTTTTCTTTTACCAAAATCAGATGGAGAAAAAATAATCAACATACTCATCAAGAGACAAATGCATGAAAAATAAAATAATGGAATAAACAATTAAACATTTGAATTAGTATATTTTCTCACTTTTTAACACTGCCTCCAATCCAATAACATTGTGCTGTCTTTGTCAAGCAGTTGCATTCCATCCATTAACATCCTATCACTTCCAAGCCAGAAGTATCTACAAACCAGATGTTTTCACCTGACCAACCAGAACAAATTTGGATTAAAAAGGGCAAGAGGTCAACGACCAGCATCATGTGAACAGTCACCGGACACTTATTCCAGTGAGAAACAGGTTTTCATATATGCCATCTTATTCAGCTCTTAAGAATCTAGAACTATCCTGACTCATTTCAATGATAAAAACATTATCTCCAAATCACGCCAACACAGTCACCTACCGTGAATACATTACTCTGCTCAGGCAAAGAGCCCTACAGATTACTGGAATCCTGACTGTTGTTTTGTAATCAGATATTGCAAAAATTAAATACGCAGCTGGCCTGTTGAAACTCTCAGCAGGTGATACAGTAGGCTGGCATGCGCTGATACAAACATGCCCTCAGGTAATAAACTCATCGATGTGACACTGAGGTAAAAGCACCAGACTGAATCATAACAATGCAACACATATGTAAACACAAAAGAAGTCAGTGAGAGCAATCAGGATTTCAAGTAAGTGAAATGCGCTTTCTGGAAGCAAGATATAAGATAAGACATAAGCTAAATCAAGTGATGTGAGTTTTTGTGTTTTCTCACTTATTGTAAACATTGGAAATAATAATTTCCATTATACTATATAGGAGAACCATGTGATATAGACTGATTCTCATATCTAAAGGTAATTTAGCAGCCAGGTACTTGTGTTTATCAGAGCGTCTGTCTGCAGTCGAGTGCTCAGATACTGACAGGGCTCTGGCTCAGTTTGCAATGGATATGAACACCTTTATTCCTGTGAGCTCCGTGGGCAGGTAACCAATGATTACCCGTGTATCATGGGATGCTTACAAGTGTGTGAGTAAGGAATATGCAAAAGATGAAAATGACATTGTCAGAAGGGACAGGCAACTGTAATTCAAATTGCAACAAGAAATATATATTGCTGAACGACATAATGAAATATAGAGACGCGATCTGAAGATCTGTATACTAAAATATAATCATTATGCTGATAATTACAGCCAAACATATTAGTACTGCTAAACAGATAAAAAAAAACTAAAATAAATTAAAAAATAATAATAAAATACATTTAATTAATTTAATTTAAATTAAAAGATTTATTTTATTTATTTATTTATTTTTTTTTTTTTTGCAAATTTACATGCTATTGTCTATTTTTGGCTGAGAATGAAACAAGGTGAGATGAAGAGCTGCTGTACCATCCAATAACTTGTCAGTTTTTATATCTATAGATGTATAGAGTATAGATGTGAGCCTAGATGTAATTTCACCTCTGTGTCTAGTTGTTTAGAAAAAAAGTTTTTTTATATTTAAAGTATACTCTGCTGTATTGAAATCTACTGCCAAAGACACTCCTTTGTTAAGCAAGGGGGTTTTTGCACTGTAAATCTTTAACCTGCAAAGAGCTGGCGGTGATAACTGCAATAACTGTGAGAAGTTTTCTTGTCATTTTAGTTCACACCCAACTTCTTCAGGAAATTCATTCTCTCCCGTTTGAAGAAACTCCTCACACAGGTATAAGACAACATGTGGCAACACGGCCCAACTTCAAGCGCATTTTACAATGAACAGAAGCAATAATTCACCTCAAAAGAAAACCGTCTTTTTGTCTTTCAGTGCTTTTCTATGAAGTGACAGAGCAAAAGTCTTCAAACCTCAACTGGGCCAAACACTTGAGTGATTTATAGCGCTGCTTAAAGAATCCACCAGTTAAAGAAAAGGCAGAACAGAGCGGAGAGGAATGCTCTCATCTTCCTGGTCCTCAACAGAGCCGTGCCCCTAATAAGATCAAAAGCCAGACAGACCTCATAAATGAGTGAATGATGGCAAGCTCCTGATGGATTTTTGTGCTACTTCCTGAATTCTTTCTTCAATAAAGTATGCAACAGGATATATTGGATATCTGTGCTTCTTCTGCACTGATCAGATTCACTTTTACAGAACAATAAAGTATTTTACGAGCATCATATCATCGTTTGTTATTTAAGTGCTACTTGTAAGTTGTAACTCTATTCATCCAAAACAAATGCTCATTGCCAATCTTCCTAATACCACAAGTAACTGTTGGGCAAAAACAAGTAGCTAATCTTTAAAATCCCTTTAAAAAATAAGATGTACTGCAAATGTATGTAAGAAGCCAGCAACGTAAATTCTTGCTTTTTGGTTTCTCTCTTTTGTGCCCTATCTCTTCCCACCATCCATGTGCATTTCTTCTCACCTTATTAATGAAATCACAAATCACCCTAAAGTGCCTCCAACATGTCACTACCGAGCCTAATTACCAAGTGTGTCTTCCTGTAAAAGCACCCAACCGACCCAATAAAGTCTCAGGAACGAGCAGCATATGTGCACCAGCAAAGAATCCTTGGTACTTCGCTGTGGTCTACTGAAAAATAAAATGCACCTGGCTTGCCCTGTAGAGCCTCTTCTTGGCCTTAATCCACCCTGATCCCCCCCACTCGAAACCACTGTGTTAAAATCTTTGTTCTCTTCTCAGAGGGGCGGTAAAACTATGGTCTGCGGGGGGCTCAGATGGATGTCTGCTGCCATGATAGTGAATTGGGTTTACGGGCGCACCACAGGAGTAAAGCACCAGATAATAAAAAAAAAGAGAAAGAGGCCAAGCCAAAACTCAATTAAAACATCAAAACCTTGAAAGCGAGCCGCAGGACAATAGTCATAACAACCGCTTCTAGGACTTTTTATTTCAGATATTGGATAAATATACATTCAAAATAGAAAAATGCACACAAAAATATATATTTTGGAAGTATTAATGATCATTAATTGTAAAAACCACCTTAGGATTAAACTTTGAATGCTACCTTGTCCCAAATCATTCACACTCCACAGTTTAAGTGGCTTGATGAGTAGAGATGGCCTATTACTTTTCAAAGCAATGATATGTATATGGCTGGCTATTGATAAAGATTTCCAAATTAGATTCATTTCTGAATCCCAAAGTCCTAGTAGCGTTACTAACACTTCAGATGCTAACACAGCGACAAAATCTAAGACAACCCATTGATACTTTCTATACTGGATGTGGCGCACTTCCGAGACACAAACAGTGATGTCCCGTTGTATTTCTGACACACTCCGCATACTTATTTCTGAATACATTACAAACGGATTTCATCGTAGAAAGCCTCAAGCTCTTGTTGCATGTTGCAATGAATTCAGATTTATCTCCTGATTGCTACATAATCTTTTAAATGAATTATTTACTAATTTAGATATGTCAGCTCAATCCCTGTCTAGGCAAAACAAAACATTTGCAACATAAAGAAGGGAGAAGTCTTCTAATTGCGTGTTTGCGGGTAATGGTAACTGCTGACGCTATGAGTAATTAGGTATGAAAACTATTATGACCATAATCATGTAGTCGTTGGTTCACATTTTGCATAGTTTCCAAGGCAGACAACAAAGATCATGTAAGGAATGAGAGGTATTTTGCTATATATCAAGTTACTTCTGCATCTAGACCGCAAAGAGCAAATTATACACAGCACAGCAAGCCCAGATCACGATATTCTGCAAGCGTATTCATCCGAAGTGAATGTCTCTTACGGCAGTGTTATAAAGAGGTCAGCAGTGGACGAAGTACATCATTAAACAGTTTATGGGCGGCGTTTTTCACAGCAGGCCGAGGGCAACCGAATCACAGCGAGCCAATAATAATAGTGTGCTTGTAACGGCTATGGAAATGTCTCCGTTTTTTCAAATGTACACAAGTTCCTGCTTTCCCTCGGCAACGCTTTTTTTCTCCTTTTGAAAAGAGCCAACCATCCGGGGGCTGGTAACTAAGCACCCTGTTTATCAGTAACCAGGCTTAACAATGTCCGTAACCAAACACCGCTGTGGCAAGAGAGAGAATTAGAGAGAGAAAAGGAGAGAGAGAGAGAGATCTTATGACATTGCAACCGATACATTTGGCACTAAGAGTCATGAGGAGGTACATGGGTGGGTGACTTTGAAGACGAAACTTAACTATCTGTAAACTACTAGGCAGGAAATGTTCTATACGTACACTACACATCAACATATTGCAAGCGCAATCGCAAAGTACACACTTGCGTGTTTTTGGGTTTCCTGTGGTGGTAATACACTTAAATACTCAAGGAGGCCATAGATTTTACTTGTATATCAAATATCTGGGCCGACAGTAATGTTATTATTATTATTTTCAGGTATGTACGTATACGTGCGTCTAACTTTAACTAGCTTTTAAATTTAACTAGCTTGTTCAGCAAGATTCTTATCAAAATTGTTTGACCTGAACTGACCATAAAAGATGTTAATGTAAAAAGTATGCCCCTTGTGGTATTTCTGAGAATACAACACGTACTTGTGTTGTGTTAATTACAATTTGACACATTTCAAAAAGCAGCAGCGTACAGTCAACATTGCCTAACTAGAATCATTTGTGTAGTTACCGTATTTGAACATTTCCGTTTGATAAAATCTTTAGTTTATAGACAGCAGTAAATGTGTTTCTTTTCCATCGCCCTGTGAAAAAAACTGGTCAACTGATAACGGTGTGTTCACACGGGCGTCAGCGTCAACGCTTCCCATTAACTTTGAATGGGTGACGTCAAGCGTTGGAATTATGGATCCGTCAGAGGCGCTTCACTGGCGTTGCTCGCGGCAGAAGTTGAAAAATTCTCAACTTTTGCTACGATCAATGCCAATAAAGCGCTGTCGACGGAAGCGTCAGCCAATCAGGATCGCTCTATGCAAATACAGTAGCCAGATGGTCATCCTGTTCAAGAGCAGCAAACTTGGGCAATCACCACTAGTCAAATTTCATTGGCTGACGCTGCTATGACCATGGCGTCAGTGCCAAACTTCAGCCACGCCTTCCGTCAAGCGTTGACGTTAACGTCCCATGTGAACACGCCGTAAGGGTCGCGCTTCTGCTCATGTTTCTAAAAATTCTGCTCTTGCAAACAAATTATGCTTTGGTGGCGCTATTACTGTGTTACTATCACGCTTCGCAAAAGGACAACACAGACCTGGTTCTTTTTCTCTGTAGCCTTGTATTTACTGTCATTTTATAATGAACAGCAATTTTTTAATATTCAACACTTTCTCACTGAATGAAATAAACTGTTAATCGGAACAACATATTTATTAATGTGATCAAATTGTACATATGATAATCAAAACAGCTCAATGTGGATTCAGTGCATAAAATTGCTTTTCTTGTATTTAAGTTTTGAAACACTCTAGTGCTTTGAGTGGGAGCTTTAAAGGTTCGGGCCATGTGAGCGTAGCGTCATAGTGACCATTTGGTCACGGTTTACCGATGCTAACCTCTACAGAATGAGCAGGTTAACTCCTGCCCTGCTGCCCTCTCCTCCTTAGGGATCTAATATCCCTTCATACCCTCATTCACTGCTCACCCTTATCTGATCTCTTTCTATTTTTATCCCATGCGACAGGAATGACCGGATTTCCACATGAATATAATTCACTTTTATTTGTTGTACTTCAGTTCCCCTGCTAGACGCTTTTACATGACAGAGCTTACTTAATCTAAAAATATATTTAGGATTGGTGTAAATTATGTTTAGTTGATAAAGATGGAATGAATACATTTTGCAGTTAATGTAACCAATAGAACTAAAAATATCAACATATCGTCAAACGGAAAGATCTAACCAAATATGTGCATGGATACCTTTATGCACTTTTTAGCAGTGACAGATAACATAAACTTTAGTAATGTAGACAGTGTAGTTGAATTTAATTATTAAAACAAACTTTCCACATTAACCAGTTGACTAAAACAAGCTAGACTTCCAAGACTAGACCACCGGTTCACATAAATCCGGATGATGAAACTTTTTCTCACAACAGACAGTGAGCTAACCGTTTACCCTTTTCTGTTGTCGAGGACTGCATGGCAACATTTTTACTTCAGTGTGATTCAGAGCCAACACAGGGCTACTGAGCCAAATGACTAAGAGAGCACAGCAGTCACCATGACACTGTCCCGAGAGTCAGTGTGTGTGTGCATGTGTGTGGGTGGGTTTGTAAGAAGGATAACAGGATGCTGACACATGCTACTTTTAGTTTAGGGAAGAACAACAAAGACAGAGAGAGGCAGTGTTGTCATCACGGTAATAATAGTGTAGTTATACTTGCAGTGAACATGTTCAACAATAAAATCTTGTGCAATGGTGTATTCTATAGTATCCTATGGTGTGACATGCTATATATATATATATATATATATATATATAATATTTTATATTGCACATTTAGCATTTTTTATTATATGACCTAAATTACATTGATGTACTGTTAAAAATTTATTTTACGATTATTTAAATAAATAAATCAAAACATAAGGTTGACAAGTTACAGTAGTAAAAAAAAAAAAAATAATAATAAAATCTCTAATAATAAAAAATCGTGTTAAGCATCAATTAAACATCTGCACGCACCACAATCGCACCCAAAAAGACTTGAATAAACTCGCAGACAACTCCAAAACATTCATTAAACAAGAACATAACATGAATGTATATACATAATAAAGAAATAAGACCAAAGTCGACTGGTGCATTGTGGGTAAATAATCCC
This sequence comes from Enteromius radiatus, assembly GCA_032357445.1. Taxonomy (NCBI): domain Eukaryota; kingdom Metazoa; phylum Chordata; class Actinopteri; order Cypriniformes; family Cyprinidae; genus Enteromius; species Enteromius radiatus. The sequence continues at coordinate 13,213,293 of JAUCMS010000079.1, read as the reverse complement.
AAGACAAACAGCACACCCTCTGCTCAAACACAGTTTCTCCCATGGTGTGACACTGTGGCATCCGGTATGAAAGGAAAAGGCCCTTTGCTTGCAACAATGAGTAAATCAGTTGTCCACAATGACGTCTGAGAGACAGTCTCACAGAAAAGAAAATCACTAATGAGATCTCTTAAACATCTCAATGGCTTCTCCTACTCATCAATTAGATTAAATGTAGTACAAAAGGAGTCTTCTGCTTAAGTCTCCAGCTTTTCAGATGTTTTACTTGAGAAGAAAAACTGTATCAAACTGTGCTCAAACTGATATTTAATGTGAATTCTTGAATCAAATATTCACCTTTAGAATACCCAACACTTACTCACTATTAAATAACTACAACTTTTCCCTAAGTAAGATTCTAATTTGCTGCTTATTAATAGTTAGTAAGACAGTTGCTAAGTTTAGGAGGATAGCATTAATATTTGCTTAGTTACTACTAAGAATAAAAGGCTAATATTCAGGTAGCACTTTATTTTGCAGTCCTGTTTCTCATGTGCATATTACATACTTATTACAATAACTTGGTAATAACTAGGTACTAACCCTGAACCTACCCATAAACCTGACCCTACCCCAAGTAGTTACCTTATATTACTAGTACTTTATTGGGTAAGTACACTGTAAGTACATTAAAAGTACATGTAAGTACACATACTGTAAAATAAAGTGCAACCAATATTATAGTAATAATGTAAAATGTGTAAAAAGTTGTTTACAAATCTATGGAAAGCCGTTTCTGCCACTGAATAAAAAATACAAAAAGGTATTTGCAACTTTTTATCTAACAATTCTGATTTGTCAGTTATAAACTCTGAAATGCGAGATATAAAGTCAGAATTGTGAGATATAAATTCAGAATTGAGAGATATAAAGTCAGAATTGTTAGATCTAAAGTCAGAATTGCGAGATATAAACTGAATTGCGTGATATAAATTCAGATTTACGAGTTAAAAAGTCAGAATTGCGAGATATAAATTCAGAATTATGAGATATAAATTTCAGAATTGCGAGTTAAGTCACAATTGTGACTTTATAACTCGGAATTGCGACTTTATATCTCGGAATTCTGAGGAAAAAAAGTCAGAATTGAGATAAAAGGTCGCAATAACTTTTTCAATTTTTTATTCGGAGCCGGAAATGGGCTTCCATTCAAATCTGACACACAGATGACACACACACTAAATCAAACAACTGGGACCTTTGAGTCTCCAGAAAATAAGAAAGCATTCATGTAGAAAACATGTTTAGAATCCTGATGCATCTGTTGCATACATCCCTGTACAGAAGACTAATTCCTAACATCACAGAGATAACTTGAGAGGGCCGTTAAACCTCTCTGACTGACCAGACATGGGAACACATGCTATAAGCATCTGCTTGTGGTAAAGGCCAGGACAAAGAAAGGACACAGATATAACATCATAAAGAACATCTGTATGGCAGTATACAGAAGACACAGGGGCTAATTTGATTGCTTGTTGTTATAAAAAATAAATGCAATTAGTAAGTAGTTTCTTATTTAAAGTCTGCAATGCATTTAACTTGACACATTCATGTAGCCAATAATACAGGGTGACTTCATTTTACTTACTGGGATTTTGTATATTAGGCTATGGTATTATTGGTCAAAATTTAGTTTCCCCACCCACACAACCCTGATTACATCAGCGGAAAAAGAAATGTTGTTTGACATGGAGAAAGTTATATATTTGAATGAAATATGAGTAAAAATGTTGTACACTGAATGACTGTGCAATAGTACCATTTAATTTCCTGTTGACCTTAACAGGCATAAAAGGTTTAGATCTTTTAACGACAAACGATTAACAACAAACGGTGATTCTATTTAACATATGAAAGCAGAACCTGCAGACAGTCAACAAAACTTCTGACACCCCCCCAAAGTTCATGGCCAATTTAAATGTACCAGGACCACAGAAACCCTCGCAGGCTCATGCATTGTCTCTCAGTCCATTAATGGCTTTGTGAACTGAGACACCCTGACGAGTGCGCAACACCTAGGAACAGTGTGGACAATGGGCCGGACCCTTACACTAGCTCTGACGACCCACATTCATTCAAGAGAAGCCTTTTGACATGGAAAATCCCCTTGAACCTCCCCCCTTTGCTTTTTATAGGAGTATTTGCATTGAAGAGAAGCCCAGGGGACACTTTCGTAACGTGAACGCAAAATTGTAAATAAAGGGATCAGCAAAGGTAAAACAGCACAAGCAAGAAAGAGCTTAATTGAACAATTAAATAAAATTAATAAGAAATAGACACTAATATAGTAATGAAAATCATTCGGTCTAAATTTAAAATTACTTAAACATTCTAAATTTCATTTGCATAACAAATAGTGCTATGATGTACAAACACCTCACAATTAAAAATTATATATATAATAATAACTCCAAATATATTTTGTCTGCATTATTGTTAATATTAATTATATTTACTGAATTTTATTTATTTATTTATTTATTAAACTGAAGTTATTCGAATTAGGGTTTAAATTTGTTGTGATAGTTGTGATAAATACAAAACTTTTTAATGCCTTAAATAGGGTTCTCTCTACACAATTTATTCTCACTTTTTAAAAATATTTTATCACAAAAATGTTTGAAATTTTTCTGAACATTTTTTTATTTTTTAACTTAAGTAACTATAGTCATTTTATTAATTTCCTCATTTTATTCTCATTTCCACTATTTACTTTTAAGTTTTTTTGTGCTTCATATTTCTGTTTTATATTCTGACAAGTAAACCAAATTTTAATGTAAGAAAATGTATTATTAATATTGAGAGGTTTTTGTAAGAATCATTATTTTAATGTAAAAGCTAGCATTATGAGAAAAAAGTGTTTGAATGTTTGGCTTTTATTAAATAGTTCTTAATTTTTTGAGCAAACAGTGTGTGTGTGTGTGTTTGTGTGTGTGTGTGTGTGTGTTCTAAAAACACAAATGACCTCTCTTGAGAGTTTGAGTGTCAGTATTGATAAGGCTCTACACTGGCACTATAGTCATTAAACTGAACTGGGCAGGCCAGATGTGACCTTTCTGACCTTTTAAGTAAATGTCATTGAGCAGAACGCAGGTTATTACCCATGATCTGTTTTACTCAAAAACCCTGGAGCAGACAAAGAGCATAAATCACATAAACAGCGAACCACTAGGAAACAAGTATGGATTATTAAAACTGAAATACTACAAAAAACAACAACAACAAAAATACTAATAATGTTTAAAATGTAATGCAATTAATTTTTTTTACTTTGATATAACAGATTGATGGGATGAAATAACGTCAACCAATACGCTCACCTTTTAATTTTTTTTATATAAAAAAAAAATAATAATTAAATGTCATTTTAAGAAATTTATGTTTTGGTTTGGATATGCTTATTGGCTAACAGAAATAATAATAAAAAAAAAGATAATTAAATGAGATAAAACTATTTTTAATTATGTTTTATTTATTTTCATTTCCATTTGAATGGCTTTTCCTTTTTTAAGAAAAATTTTAATAAATACTATTTAATATAATGAAAAAATCTAGGAAAAAAAAAAAGCATATTTCATTTCTCCCGCTGCCCCCACTAAACTTCAAGCTCACTAAATCCGCTTATCATTAGGGACAAGAGATAAATAAAATACAGAGCCTGGCCAAGGTTACTGTGGCACACAGATCATTTTTCCAAATAACACAGATTACGAGCAGAACAGAGAATAGCATTGTGTGAGAATATCTAACTCCATCGTGAAACAGAACCTGCTTTAATGTAAATGTAATTTGAGAAGACAACCTAATGCTTAGCTGTGAACATTCAGCTTTGTTTTTAAGCGTCGTTGTGAGGTGATAAAGGTCATGAACGAAATGGTTATATTGGCTATATAATCAGGGGGAGGTGAAACCATCCCCCCTGTAAAGAAGTGAACACCGGGCTTGACACCTCTAAACGACAGGACAAATTCAGTACATCTACCTTGGTTAAGTGTAGCCCGAAGGTTCAAAAAGTGCAAAGTATATCTCAAAACGAAGACTAAAAAAATGCTAAACACCCTGCAAGCCTCTCATGACTTTGGTTAACCAACAACTTTCTCTCGTTACTGGTCACGTTTTCTGTGTTCAAGTATTTTCATGTTGACTTGCTCAGATTTTTGTCAGGCTGACAACATTTAATGTGACATGGACTGTTTGTTGTGACAACGAAACAACAAAAATATGAGCAATATACTGGTTCCAGTGTCCAAATTCATTTTTTTGCTTTTAAGCCAAAAGCAGTAAAATTTTACTAATTAGTCATATTTTTACAAATAAACAGCAATGTAAGTTTAACGGTATTAAAATTAATAAAAATTGTACTATTTATGAAATGTAATTAATTTCTAAATTATATTATTGTTTAGAGTATATATTATATATAAAAACTCACAAACATACAGTATATATTTATATATAATTTATATTATATATAAATATATTCAATATACAATTTTTTTTTCTTATATATATACAATTTTATTTTGGATGTGATTAATCACAATTAATTGATTGACAGCCCTAAAAAAATGTAATTTATTGCATAAATGTATGCTAATTTTTTGCAGAAATTTGTCCATATAACAAGTATTTGATCAAAATCCATATTTTAATTAAAAAAAAAAAAAATGTTTTTTAAAAAATGTACTCTGACTGGTTTTCATTTTAAATACTGATCCACGAAACACGAGCCAAACAAAATTGTGTAGCTTCATAATTCGTAAAACCCATAAAACGCTGCATCGAGTTCAACAAGGTCTGCTTGCATTTCATGAACACAGGCTGTACAGGCTGATTTCTTGACAACAAGTATGTTTATCGGAGTGATGTAATATCACCCACAATGCACAGCTTAAAACGTGTTGGATAGCTGCCCAGGTATCGCATTTCTCAAAGTCCTTTCTTTGCCCGCAGAATGACCAAAACATCCCTACAGCAAAAGCATGTCGCTCAAACTATTGAGCAGAACAGCCAAGACGCAAGTATTTGTTATCAAATACATGCTTCTATTATATAGTATCAGTATTGATAATAATATTGAATTACAGGCCCGCCATTATAGAAAAACATGTGCTAGTTCATGCATGCTGAGCGAAAACAGGAAAGTCTTTCAAAAGTGGCTCTCATAATCCCTAAATGCTATGCATTGATGGCATTTGGAGTACACTTCTCTGAACGTAGAGAGTCGTTCAGCGCTGGACACATGTAATGTCACACTTTTTGGCCGTTGGCTGAAATAGATGCTGTTCTAGCTCCTCAGTGTTAAGGACAAAGACATCTTTTATGTTCAGCAGAATAGGGTCGGGATAGAGCGGAAAGTGTGTTGTGTTACACGCGAACAGGTTCCCCTTTCCGACTTCCAGTCGGGACAATCACAGGTCTGGATTACGTCTGACCGTCTGGACTAAATCTAGCCCCTGAGAATGAGACCTCCACTTCACCTGAGCTCACAGGTCAGGCCTAGATGGTTAAAAAACACACCTTGATGACTACCCAACCTGTCCGGACTACCCAACCAGAGATGTGTCTGAACAAACAGCCATTTAATCCTGGGCAAGAGTTCATGGTATTCTTAAAGAGGCTTAGAAAATCTACAAAGAGGCGGAAAGTTTATATATCGTTTTTCACTGAATGCCGCCATTCAGTCATTCTATGCTTTGTAGAATTTCCTGCCACTTCAGGGGCGCTTCAAATTTCTGTTGAGTTGTTTTTTTAAGCTTGTATGAAAAGTATTAATTTTATGAATGGGCACGGTTCATCTGCACAGAAGGTATTCAATGCAAAGGGCTATAAGAACATCACCAAACATCTCTTGACATTTCTGGAAGAATACAGGTGGAGTGAACTGTGGTTCAGATCTCAGTAGTATTGCCTGAGGGAGATGCCATTTTCAGACAAGCACCCAGAAGGCGGTTTTTGAAAAGAAAACGGCCTGTAATTTATTTTCCAAGTTGTCTCCACTACACAGGTCAAGCTGGATGAGGCGTAGCTCCATGAGATTTACAGGAAAATCCACTCAATTACAGGAATGTTTGGGGTTCAAAACAAGTAAACTAGGTAACACTTTAGAATAGGGAACACAATTGACTTTTCCTTAAGCAACAAGCAATAAGCAACTAGCTAATAGCAAAAACAGGTCATTAAAATAAAGTGTTACTGTAAACTCTACACTCTACTAGAAATAAAAGTACAAAAGCTGTCACTGGGGCAGTACCTAGGTACAAGTTTGTCCCTAAAGTGTTCATTTTGGTACCTTGAAGTGTACATATTTGAATCTAATGTGTACAATAATGTACCTTTTGAAAATGTATTAAAAAAAAAAGTCCTGCTCATGTGAAACTGGTAAAAGCCAGGTATGATTTGCATGTTTAGGAACAGCAAAAAGGGGCATAACTATCCACAAAGTACTGTTTACACTGAGCAAACTCCACCCACATGAATTATGTTGGTGAAACACAACCAGGAAGGATTTTTAGCCCAGAAAAGTAAGCTACAAGGAGAATTTAAACAACTTATAAATGAAATAACACGTTTTTGCTCTTTAACAAAAATATGGGCTGCACTTGAATCCCTTGGAATGACTTCCGTTTGTACACTTCCATTGTAAGTTACTGTAAACATGACTTTTGTTTTGATGACAGAGCAAGGGAAAATAATAAATTTAGTATTTAAACCAGAAAAATCCTTTAAAATTAAAAAAAAGGGTGAAAATAATCCTTATCATGACAAAAACAGGCTTTTCCCCAGCAGTTAAGGGCAACTTTATAGCTCAAACAAAACCTTATTAAAGCTTACAAAGGCTCTGCTTTAAACACAATGCTGACCCATATTTTCATGTAAACTACCCTCGAATGACCCAAACCTTGAGTGGTTATTTGCCCCTCTTGGCACTGGTTCGAGACCACATCACTGTCTCTGTCTTCTCTCTCCACCTTCAAATGAGTTTGCAAGATTAAACATGAATCAAATTCCTTTCCTGCTCATTTAACAGAGATGCAGACAGCTCGCACTGTTATTTTAGCTTAATTAATGTTCAGGTTTCCTGGTCTCGGGCTGTATTCTGCCATCGGGGTGCAGGAATGTGAGGAGGAGGATCTCTAATCTTCATCATTTTGAAAATAAAGTTGTAGACCTTTCGAAATTCTAAAGAAAGCTGCGGTTAACCAAAATTGCTAGTATCAAACACAGCAGAGGCCATTTGTCTGTCTGTTAATAAAGGACAAATGTTCGAGAGGAACTGCACCGAATAAAGTCGGGTAAGAAAACAGCACTGACAAAGTTTGCCTCAAGTAATCTAATAAGAGCTTTAAAAGACACTAGGGACGGATATAGCAATGCAAGTACAGCTTCAATAAAACTGAACTTGTTTAGAGTACATAGACCTTGAGCCTTTTTTGTTATGTCTACCAAACCTCTGCAATGGAACAGTGTTTGCATCTAGAGACATTCTCTCATAGCAATGTTACATTTTGATGACTGTTTAAATTTGTACAAATTTTATTAATACATTTTTAACAATCTGCCAACACCCCACTGAGGTTTCGATTCAAGGGTGGTCAATGCACACTTAGTATGAAATTTCGGCAATTCATAGGTATTTTACGAGGTGGCTAATTCGTACAAAATTGTACGACCTCACTTCATACAATTTTTGCTAAATCGTACGTTTCTTACGAGCTCCCAATTCATATGCATTTGTACGAATAAACTACACCTAACCCCGCCCCTAAACCTACCCGTCACTGGGTTTAGACAAATCGTACAAAATTGTACGAGTGAGGTCATACGAATTTGTATGGAATTTTCCACCTCGTACAAATATGTACACTCGTCATGAAGATTATTTTCTACAGTCTGACATCCGTAGCAAGCATTTAGATGGGAAAGGATGCCAAAAAAAAAAAAAAAAAACACGCAAATGAAAATTCCGGACTCAGTGTGCAATGACCTTTAAGTTTATTTCTAAAAACTGTGTGTTTTCACTCATGCAAATTCATACACACTCTCCAACAATTCATCAAAATGTAAAACAGTTATGTTTTCTAAACTAAACCTATACATATCCATGACTTCAAAACTAATTAAAATACAACAAAAATGACCACAGTCAAATTTTTTGCTTTTGGTACTTGTATACTGTAATAAACATTTTACCAACACACCTGGATTTAAGTTTAAATGTAAAATTGATACAAGTTAGCAGAAAGTAATGAATAACTTATAAAATAAAAAAATAAATAAAAATTATAATAGAACCACATGCCAACCAAAATCACTTTTGCATCACTCCCCAGGGGAAAAAAAGTGCACTTCCATAATGTACCGAAAGTTATTATTTTGTACTTCTTAAGATAAACTTCTAAGAGTACTCAACTGTGTTATTTCTCGAATGCCATGAATATGAACCAATACGTGTGTATGTATTTTAAAAATGTATTTAGTTTACTTGAGTGTTCAAGTGTACTACAAGTAGTGACTAAATATATTCAGAGAAAGTATGTTAAAGAACATTTTAGTTCATATTCATGGCATTACAAAATAGCACTTAGATGATCTTATGCTTATCTGAACAAGCACTAAAGAATCATATGTAGTATATTAAGTACAAAATCAATACATGAAAATAAAGCACTTAAAAGTGCGCTTTGGATCATACCTTCTTCATAAAACACAGTAAAAAAAAATTACAGTACTTAAAGATCCAAACATAATAATCTTTCACTATTTTAGTCATATTTACAACCGATAATCTGTCGAGTGAGAGTCATCATTTTAAACAAAGTATGTTTAACAGAGTGACACCCACAGCATGTCTGTGATGTCAGAGGTCAGAGGGTCATGTGTAGATGAGGTAGAAGGACAGTCACACCTGGACTAAAGATCTCCTCTGTTAATGACATGTAGATGACAGGGGACAGGCAGTGCAGGGCTCAGGGCAGTTTCACAGTGATTAAAGTCTCAGTCTGTCTCTCTTACAGCTGCTGTGTGCATGTCAGAAAACAGATCTGAGAACACAGCTGGCCAGCCCTAGCCTGACCCACACATGAAACAGCTTCTACAAACTATAGACAATTCATTGTCTTTCTAGGAAACAAAAAAATATATATATAACAAATTCTGCCACATTATTTATCATATCAGCTCTATGAGGCGGGTTTTACATTTAACCTATATACTGTGTCATGGCATAACAGTCATTGCAACCATATTAGTCAGCTCATTACTCCATTTACTCGGTGTGTTGTTTTGAAAGATTTGATCTTGAGAGATTGAATGTAATACAAAAAGTCAGAATGTTACAGAAGCCTCCTTTATAAGACAGATGTAGGATTATGGTATTATTCTCAAATTAGCAAATAAGTATATAATTTGTGTGAAAACCCAGCTGGTGTGGTTTTCTACTGTAAAACGCCATGTGTTACTTGCTATTTCTTCAATTATTTCTACAAACATACTAACAAAAGTGCTTGAAAGTAAATTGTTTCAGTGTAATTTCCATGTGGAATCATTTAATTATAAACCTCAACCATCTGACAGTTCGGAGATATGAAGCTATTTCTTCAAGTCTCAACTGAAATAAAAGTTCAGAGAGTTTGGTAATGCAATGCAGAATAGTTCAGGTATGTGAGTCCTGCAGGGCTGAGTGGGCTAAAGTCAACTACATGAGACACAGACGCAGTGGCCCACAGGCAGAAGCTCAAACCGCTTTAAAAAATCTGCATGTATTGGCAGGCTCATTTGCTGACAGCAGAGGTAAAAGAGGAAGAAAATGGTTAGAAGTGATGAATTAGCTCCCTCCTCCTCTTTAGATGTGACATGGATCAAAATCAAAACATGAAGACATCAAAAAAGTGCAATTTCACCAGTGTATATGATGGCTAGCTCTATCTTTCTTGAGACTTCGACAGATGGCTTATCACCCGTATTGATCCGGTGAAACAAAGCACAAATGTGCAGGGCAGTGGCATCATTTTGCGGAGGACACCCCTCAAAATCAGGAAAAGGCTTGTTGAATGTTAGCAGACAGAGATAAGACAGATTAGGTTACTGTTCAAACACACAGCCCTCACTCCGTCGTGTTTGCTGAGCAAACCGGTGTTCTTTAAGGCTAGAATGGCCCTTGTTTTGACTAGAATGTTAACTTGCTTTTATCAAGGACATATCTGGGACTTCTTGTGTGTCCCCAAGTAGTTATATAAATAATTAAAACTCGTTGATAAGAAAAACACCTGTTGAGGAGTGAAAGATAACAGTGTCTTCATTGTGTGAGAGGTGAGCTAAAAAAATGTAAGCCATGTGGTAACACTTAAAAAAACCTGGTTTTACAGCAATTTAATATATTGTTTAACATGGCCGTCTTAAGGTGAAGGTAGGATAAGGTAGGAAAGTAAAACAAATGGCTCATTTAAACTTTTCACAGTCTCAGAAATGAATAAAACGATGTAGAGTGTGGTACGTTTAAATATGAATGAGGATTTTTTTTTTTTTACATTTTGTGAATACAATGTAAGTGGTGCTTAAAAGTCACCACCATGATTGTAGTAGTAGGTGGCTCAGTGGGTGGTTGCTAGTACGCTAATATGCATTTGTTTTGACTCAGTTTTAACATGTTGCTATGTGGTTTCTAGAGTGTTCTATGTGGCTGCTTTCAGCGCCCATCCCCAAATCTCTATGATATTTTGGTCTCGAAATGTGGCCATTTCTAGATGATAAGTCAGCTTAATTAAAAAGTAAGATTTGCTTTTAATACTTAGGTTTGATGGTTTAAACAAAAACCCTAATCTGAAGTATAACCAATATAAATAGCGTAATATACATAATATAGCTAATATTAGATGTAAAACAAAACAGTTTAACTACATTATTTCCATCTAAGCTGTCTTCCAGCTCTGCTAAGACTAAGAAAAACATTTGCCACGTTTTAAAGAAAGGCTGAATTTGAGACACCTCATTATCAGTTAAAAGCAGTTCAATTCACTCACGGACCAGAGTAGACATTAAAATCTAGCTAAGAGCTCTGTCACATGTTTTCCCTTAAGGGCTGTTTCCTTTTCCCTGGGCTGGAGGTGAAGAGGTCACATAAGCAGTGTTAATGGTTACCTAACATCTGACATGTGGGTATGTCCAAGGAATAAAATGCATTAGTTTATCAGACCAAAAAGAAAGAGATCTGTGTGAAATAAGAGGGGGTGGGAAAAAAAGGGAGGGAACTACTGTGGCAATGGAACCCGATGTGTCTTTGTCATGAATGAGAGAGCATGGCATGAATGCGGCTCATCACATCCCCAACAATGACCATGAGCATGCACATTCAGATGAGGACCGACAAAGACACGGCCGTAAAGCCACAAAGTACAGACAAGAGCGCTGTATTCCTGTGAGATGTATTTGAATTGCAAGTTGCAAATGAACAGGAAAAGCGGTATGTGGGAGGAAAAGAGAGATAGAAAAGGAGGATAGAAACAGAGAAGGAAGAGTGTGAGATATGAGAAGCTGATGCCATTTGAAGAGGCTGGCTGTATATGTGAGAGTGTATTAGTGGAATCTAACACTGCCAGAGATATGATAACTAACACGCCATGTAATAAGAATACATAACGTTAAGCAGTAACATCATTAAAAGCGCATAGTCATTACAATACTAAGAGGCACTAAATTCAACAATATAGCATGTTGCTCATCTCAAACATTTCATAACAGAATACAGGCTGAGATTTAGATTAAACAGAAGTTAAATAATCCTCTAAAAGAGAACCGAGACTTCATTCCCATGCATAAACGGTTCTTGGCTTCTTGAACATTTCTAAAAAACACCTCATAAGCAGAAGAACAGGATTGTGGTTCAGCCTGGAGCAATCACAGCTTGAAATCGTGCAGCCCTTCAATATTCCATCATTGAACTCAAACCAATCCCATTTTTTTTCCCGCTTGCCCTACACTGAAAAATCTCAAACTTAAGAGATATTTCAAGCATAGACAGTTCACTCAAGATACAAAAGAAAAGTGACTGACCTGTGACAGAAACTTTCATGGTGGCCTCCAGAGGTCTGTTGTTATCCAGATCTTTGCTGAGTTTGAGCTCTCCGGTATTAGGGTTTAGAATCAGCAAACTCAGCTCATTTCCTTCAATGAAACTATACTTAAGCTTATCTGACACATCTGGGTCATAGGCTGGTACCCTTCCTATGATCCCAGATGGAAAACTGTTGGATTTATTGGTGACGTAGTTATTGAAGATAATCTCAAAATTCTGCAGGACTGGATCGTTGTCGTTGACATCAAGCAGACGAATGTGGACAGTCGCTCTGCTGACCAAAGGTGCGGATGTGGCCTGCACGACTATGACATACTCCATTTTGGTCTCGTAGTCCAAATCCACGAGTGCTTTTAAGTCTCCGGTGAATATATCCAAATCAAAGACCTCTGGGATATTTCCTTCCACAATCTGGTACATTATCTGAGCGTTGGTTCCTTCATCTGGATCCATGGCGCTGATCCGTGCAACCACTGAATCGACAGGACTGTTTTCTTTGATGTAGATGAACAGTTCGTCCTTCTCAAAAACAGGAGCGTTGTCATTGATGTCCAACACGGAAATCTGGATCTCCACCGCAGCTTTGAGAGGAGGAACTCCTCTATCTACTGCATAGGCCTTCAGTTTATACACTTGAACGTTCTCTCTGTCCAGCTTCCTTTGGGTTCTTATAATTCCAGAGTATTGCTCAATCATAAAGTCTCCTTCGCCGTCATCGCCACCTTGAAAGGTGTAACTCACACGCCCATTAGACCCTGAGTCCCTGTCTGAAGCAGATATCTGGAGCACACTGGTGAACACAGGTGCGTCTTCAAACACGGTGCCCTGATATTTGTCCCTCCCAAACTGTGGCACATTATCATTAGCATCCAGAACAATGATTTCAACGTAGGTGGTATCAGACTTCTGAGGAATTCCGTTGTCACGAGCGATGATGGCCAATGTGTAGGAGGCTTGATCTTCATAGTCAATCTCCATCTGCGTGGTGATGGCACCTGTGTCTGGATCGATCTTGAACTGTGGAACATTGTCCTCCATGATATAAGTAATACGTGCATTCTCGCCGGTATCTTCATCTGTTGCACTGATTACCACAACAGTTGATCCAATGGGTCGGTCCTCGCTGAAGGTCTGATGATAGCTGGCACTCTGGAACACGGGTCTGTGAGTGTTAGCATCAGTTACGTTGATGAACACCTGCGCAGTGTCGAAGCGTGTACCATCTGAGGCGGTCACAGTCAGAACGTACTGGCGTTCCTGTTTGTAATCCAATGGCAGCGCCAGCGTGATGAGTCCACCTCCGCTTTGACTAGTAATGGCAAAACGGTTCCGCGTATTACCGCTGGAGATCTGATAGGTGACCACACTGTTTACATCACGGTCCAGAGCTGTAACAGTTAACACACTAGTCCCCACAACAGCATCTTCGTTGATTTTCAGCGAGTATAGCTTTTCGGTGAACGTAGGGATGTTGTCGTTCACATCTAGGACGGTGATGCTAACGCTAGCTGAGGACGACATCACCGGAACGCCATTGTCTCTGGCTTCAACTCCAAAGGTGTAATATTCAGTGGTCTCCCTGTCCAGCTCAAAACTGACTGTTATCCATCCAGTGCTGTTATTGATGGTGAAGGGGAAACCTGGAGTGGTGTCCGTGAGGCTGTAATCCAAACGAGCGTTTTCTCCAGAATCAGAATCGATGGCTTGAATGTGAATTACGGAATATCCTATGGGTACGTTCTCTAAAACGGTGGCTTGGAAAGGAGTGCTTACGAACATAGGAGCATTATCGTTCACATCCACAACTTGGATGACAACGATGCCCGTTCCATTAATGAGAGGAGGCCTGCCTCCATCCTGGGCCTTTATGCGCAAGTTATATTCTCGGATCATTTCGTAGTCTAGAGGGTTTATCACATCGATGGCTCCGGTTGGGGTGTGAATGAAGAACTGACCTTTTACATTGCCACTGATTATGCTGTAATGAACTTTAGCATTATTGCCCTCGTCTCGATCAGTGGCTTCTACCTGGGCCACTTTAGTGTTAACAGCCACATTTTCTGGCACCTGGACTACATATCTTTTCTCACTAAACTGAGGATAGTTGTCGTTTTCATCTTCAACTGTAATGTGCACTGTCGCGGTAGCACTGCGGGGACCAGGGTCCCTTCCTTGGTCATTGGCCTCTACTATAAGCTGATACTGCGACATAGTTTCTCTATCTGGACGCACACGAATCTTGACAAGTCCATTCCGAGAATCAATTTCGAATCCAGAATTGACACCCTCACCATTCACAATTTTATATATCATGTTCGCATTGGATGGTGCATCTCCATCAGTCGCCCTGACTGTAATCACCTCAAAACCAACTTCCACATTTTCTCTTATCCTTACCCTGTATTCATTTTGTTCAAAGACGGGTCCGTGGTCGTTAGTGTCACTGACTGTAACGGTGAGGTACGACGTGGCAGTTCGTCGCGGTGTGCCATTATCAGTTGCAGTGACTTTAAACACGTGCGTGTCTTTAACTTCTCTATCTAACGGCTGGACGGTTTCAATGCTGCCGGTTTGAGGGTCTATCCGAAAGAAGTCGTTAGAACGGCTGTCGAATAACGCTTCCATGCCATACTCGATCCTCCCCGCCTCTCCAGGGTCGCTGTCAGTAGCTTTGAGGGTGATGACTCTCGTGCCCTCGGGCTCGTTCTCTGGCACAGAAACCTGGTAGTTCGGTAACTGAAACTGAGGCGATGAATTCACGGCTCGCTTTATTCTCGGTTTCAATTGATTTGATACGTGTTGCGCTGAATGTAATAACAACGATGTTTGGACATAGGCGAATCGCAATTTGAGGCACATAGAAAAGGGCTCACCTTTTAAATTCTGAAACGAACAGCGGATAGTCTCTTTAAGGCGTCGCAAGTCCGTCTCCAAACAGTACGCGTCCTTCACGAGTAAAGTCCCGTTACGCACAAACACATTCAGGTGGTCTGAAGTGCAAGAAGTAATAAAAACACCAGAGTTTCTTGTGAAGACAGGTAAATAGTCCTTAAAACTAAGTAGTAAATCACCTGGAGAGAAGCAGGAAGTTTGTCCTAAATTATATATGCAATCCACGCTAATATCAGGTACTCTCTTCCTTTTATATTTGAAGACGCAATTTCGTCCGTGTACAAATACATTGAAATGTGTGTTAACTAGTCCTTCAGTTGTTAATGATTGGATTTTAAAATAAAGAGGCAGCGCGCTGTGAGCGGCGCGCGCACAATCCACCTCTCCATTTAAACGCACTACTCCATCTCTCCAGTCCACTTTAATAAAGTTCCCAATGTACTTGGAAGTTAAAGTCCTGTCTATTTTATACGTCCAACCTGGTCCCAGTGACAAATTGGCCAGAACAGCTCCAGAACGTAAAGTCTCCGAGAGGTGCAAGTCGAAACATCCCATGAGAGGAGCGCAGAGGAGAAGGTGAACCCATAATAACCAACACATTACAAGATCCATGGCGTAAAACTCCACAAAACATGCAGAAAAACAAGTCAACTCTCCTTCTGCCGGCACGTCGACCTTCTTTTATCCTTCATTGTAGCTTTTTAGCAGGTGAAAACGCAGTTTACCGGGCTGGTATCCATGGAACCAAGTGACATTACCCACGTTAAGTTTTAAATGAGGACAAAATGGCTCCGTGAGTGCGCGTCTCTCCCCCAGCACACACACACACACACACACACACACACACACAGTCATTAACATAAACCTGCACGCACCTCCTCTCAGGACTAAAGAATAACTCTCATGGAAATTCAACGATTGTTATTCACCTCTGCGTTTAATCTTTGGCTCTTTTCGCGACTTTTACTCCTTAACGTGAGCTACGCGGCGCGTCAAACTAGGAAAAATTAAGCAACGAGATGAAACAGTTGGACGCAACTCTCCGCTTGCAGATTTCTGGACGTAAATTCTTCCAAAATAAATACACGCAGTTTAATTTATTATAATCTTGTACTATTTCGTTTTAGGCTACATGGATGAAATTTTCTGGGCTTTGCCTCCTGAAGTGACATAAAAGCGCAACACGTGTTTAAATCGCTCAGTTTACAATCGGCTGTAAAGTAATAAAGATTTATCAATACTGGATTTCTTATGTTATTCGCTATGGGGAGAGTAAAACAAAATAGCAGGCTAGCCATAATTTACATGGGGGAAAATTATAATTAAAGAGTGGTAACATGGTATAGGCTAGTCAGTGAAAATTACAGAACATTTAAAAACTTTGTTATAGCTCAGTGGCACTTTGCAAAACGTTTTTATGCATTAGAATTTGGTTTGGTGCAAAGGAATTCTCACAAAGATGTTTTTACTTATCTTATGGAAAAAAAATAATTATATATATAAAACAAACTTGAGTTTATGGAAATTAGTTTCCATATCCTTATAGCCGATCTTAATTTTCTATTGTAAGTGAGAATAAAGTAAATAAAGTAAATAAAGACATTGCTATATATATATATATATATATATATATATATAGATACTGATTAAATTTATAAAGAAATATAACTAAACTTAAAAATAAATGTTCTTTATTGGCATCAGTGTAACCTTTAACACTCCAATAACTTTTTAATTGCACAAAAGGTTCTTTACAGTGGAAAAGGTTGTTATGATTACCGAAATGTCATCATTTGGTATTATTTATATTAGGCTTAAATTTCTTTTGAAAAATAATATAATCAGAGGACAGTCATATATTCTTGCAACCCCAGTGGCTTAACATTTTTTATATTGCATATAGTTTAAATATGTTATTCCGTGTTATGTATACAGCATGGCTGTCATTAATAGAAACTAAAGGAAGATGTCCAAAGGCACTAGACATACAGTAAGTAATTCAATCACTCCCTCTATTGGCAGAGAAAGGAACTCAGTAGCAGTACTCAAGAAGAACAACCTGTAAACCTGTAGCTTAATATTCGTCTGAAAGATTGCATAGGTCAGGATGTGATGCACCATAAAGGCACTACAACCGCTTACATTTATAAAATCCTAAAAAAAAAAACAATACAACAATTTCTATGTATATATCTTACAAATATATTACAAAAAGGAAACTCGCTTTAAGGATTCGGCATGCATTCTAAATATCTCTGTGAATATTAAGAGCCTCTTAATTTCTACCTATTGTTTCTTACATAAAATACAAGAGTAGTGATGTATGTGTCTCAGCTGACAGGCTCTGGACGAGGTTGGTTTGTGTCTTTAGGTGGGCAGCTCATGTAGTTTTGACCTTTCTGAAGAGTGAATTTTGTGGGTCCCAGGCGAAAGATTTTCCCACTGCCCAAACACTCATCTCCCTTATACAGGACCGCAAACTGCAGAGCAAACACAATAGAGTCAGGTTTGAATGAAAAACCAAAATGCCTTGTCCTGTTCTATGTGTATGAAGCACAGAACATCATTCAACCCGATTATAACACAGTAATACAGTTCATTAATCTAACTATATGTTGTTTATAGTTGCCAATCATCCCAGCAAGCTTGAATGCTGCTCAAAATGTGCATCTGAACTTTTTTGTTTTGTATGTTGCACAGAATTGCTCTACAAGAAAAGACTACAGTACATTATAGTGATGGAAGACAGGAGTTGAATCAAGTCCCTTTTTCCCCACAAGGTTTAGTTTAAAAGTAAAACCACAAGTAAATGATTTATAATGACACATCAGGAATTTAGTTAAACATTTGAGATGCATTCAGAGGCGGTGTAGATATTTCTGGATTACCTGCCCAGGTGTCAACGCTCTTATTGGCTCTTTTAGCATTATCCACACTGACCCGTCTAGATTCAAGGTTACAGTACATGGAGCTGAAAGAAACAAGATGTTGATAGGGCATTTTTGTAGATGAGTCTACTGAACTGTTATTAAATAAAACTATATAAAAAGATTTTTTAATACAAAATATTACACAAGATCAATTTTACACTTAAAAAAATGTACATTTTGACAACTAAATGCACTCAAATAAGTTAATTGTGAAATAAATCTAAATAGAATTGAATAAAAAACAAAGATACTAGTGCTGTCAAAAAATTCATAATTCATTGCATCCGCAATAAAAGTATTTGTTTACATAATATGTTTGTGTGCTTCTTTATTTAATATGTATACTAAAATAATAAACTAAAACCATTCATTATATATATATATATTAGGGGTGTCCTCGAATGGTCGACGATTCGATGCTTCGATTCGAGGAGCTTGATTCGACTCCCGATCTC
>JAUCMS010000079.1:13141115-13160260 GCA_032357445.1 Enteromius radiatus | reverse complement strand
GTCCTGAACTCTTTGTCCTTTAAGAAATCATTCTAGACATTAAGCACATGATTACATGATTCATTTTAATCCTCACAATAAGTATGATACAACTGGCAAAAAAGTATTAATAACATTTAATAATATATTTTTAAAGAAACAGACCACATTTGAGGAATGCTACATAATACAATTTAACTTCAACATAAAGTAGATTTGATGGTATAAACACACTCTTTTTATGGTGACTTTCCTCACATGTATTTGCATTTCTGTGAGAATTAGCAAAGCTGAAAAGAGCAATTAGCCTAAAATGAGGGCACAGCCATCGAATGCTCAGCATGCCAAATCAACTCAAACGCCTTTGAGACTGAGAGCCAAATTATCCTAAGAGATACGGCTGCTCCTGGAGCACTACACAGCCGTTCAGTTAGGCTTTAAGGTGCATTTTGGCCACTGGGAAGCCAGATCCACTGGAATCTGTGTGTACGTGATGGCAAAGCTAATTGGATGAACCTCCCTAGCCACCTATGATAGCTGATCGTGCACACTGCCTGTTAACATGCTTCTGAACAAGTGTGGAGCGATCCACACATAATGATGACTACCTCGCCAAGATCTATAAGAAGAGAGGGAGGAGCACAGAAAGCATTAAGAAATGACATTTTAAAAGACTGCGAGAGCTCTGTTCTTAGTTACATAAAGCCAGCGCAGTTTTAGAGCAGATCTCAGAATGCTAATATGCCTATATTATATATATGCACATTTCATGTATGAATATAACGGGTGATAATGAACATAATTTGCAACATTTTATAAATTGGAAATTCACCAACCTATACGGCGTATGTGTCTCATTAGCATTAGCGTTTTAGCATATCTTGAGATTCATTCACACCAAAAATGATAACTATATAATGGGTTTAATATGATTTCTTTTAAAACAAATTAATAGTTTTATTCAGCAAGTATCATTGGTATGCACTAAACTAGTCAACGTTCTCAGTAAAGACATTTATAATGTCACAAAATGTTAAATACTAGCCTAGTCCACACCACAACGATAACAATAAAGGCACAGAGAAACAATGTCGTTGGAATCGTTTTCCGAACGATGTTTTCCAGATTATGAATGATATAAACATTGACAGCCAATCAGAATCTGTCCTGTTCTCACGAGCGTAAGAATTTAAAGTGGCAGACGCGTGTGCGCTTATAATAAACTGACGGTATCGTTTGCTAATATCGTTATCTTTATAGTGATCGTGCTTGGCGTGAACAGAAGCGCTTGATGTCTCTGTAGTAGTGATGAAAGATCAATCCTTTAGTTATGTTATTATACCTGTACGATGTCTCTCTCGGCGTATCTGCCCCTCGATGAGATTCTGACTTCATCACCATCCAACTCGATCATAGCTAAGGACACACACAAACAGATCAGAAACACGCATGAGCGGAGATATGGAAACAGGAGTAAGCTGAGTATTTTAGTCTTGTTTCATTATTTCTAAACCCATCGGCATTACTGTCAGTGCAACGAGGAAACGGCTGTCACATTACATGCTCCTTTACTCTGCAGTAGCACACGATCCTTTTATCCTATATCTATAAGAGCAGAATGAATGAATGAAATTTACTTACCATCAAACTCGGCTGGTCCGACTCCAACAATAATAACTGACATAGGAAGAGATGCAGCCTGGAAAGAAAGAATCAAAAGAAAGAAGGAAAGGAGTTAAAAATAAGTACATTACAATTAATATATGCCTGTTTTTATTCCACCAAGTCTCTGTATATTTAACCAATTCTGTACAGCTTGTTTAAAAGCTAATAACACTCCTCAATAAATACATATACATTTAAAAAATACATAATTAAATACATTTTACGTTTTTCGTCATTCGGTAAAACAACATTAGTACACTGTATTTACATATAAAATATTTTACTTAATATTTTCAATTGTCATTTAGTAATGTTAAAAATACTGTATTAATAATAATGTTTACGGTGACATTTTATTTTGGTGTCTCTTAACAAGTTGCTTATTAGCATGTATATTACTAGAATATTAGCATTAATTGCGTACATATTAACAACTTATTCTACATTAACTTATTCAACGGCCCTAATGCTACCCATGTTCGCGCGAATCATTCATGATCCAGCCTCACCTACAGAAGCAGTGAGTATAACGTCTTTTAACGAATCTTTGCAAATCACCTTTCCTAATGTGCTAATTAGCAAGTTTCACTATGAATATGGCTAAAAAAGATCCTCCGAGAGTGCCTCGGAAAATAGGGGCGAAGCTCGTTAAGATTTAAAGGGGAAGTACACAGAACAGTGATTTTTGACAGGGTAAAATGGGTGTTTTTTACACTATCTTTGAGAAATTTAAAAACAAACTATATTATAAACTTTCCATTAAGAATCATATTAGCCTGTGGAAAATTGGCTTTGTATGACCCCTTTAATTAGACAACATAAGCATTCAATGTAGTTTAGTAGACCGGACACCTACATTAACAATGGACTCCTTTGTCTGAGCCATATCTGATATCACTCCATCCGTGATGATGAGGAGGATGAAGTACTGCGATCCGTCCTTTACCGAGGCAGCGTATCTGCACGCGAAAGCACATTGTTACATTCATTAAACATCTCATTACTGCAGGATATACAGCCAAAGCTTCTGGATTGTGATAGAATTTACCGTGTTAATACACTGTAGTCTGGATTCTAATTACTTAGAATAATAACACTTATGAGGTAAATAAAATACTCGGAGGCATTAATAACTTTGGTGAAACAAGCAAATATATTCTGCACAGTTAATGCAACTGGCAAAGCGGTCCTCCAATACAAATGAAGCCAATTAAAAGTGTTATTAAATGCAGTAATATGTCAGCAAAACTACTGTCTGTGTATGTGAAATGTGCGATTTCTAATGAATGCACTGTCAGTTTTATTTATTTATTTAAACAAAGATAATTGGAGCAATTATATGAGAAATTCACTATGAAGTGAAAACACTATATCTGACACTATATATAACTATTATAAGTTTCAGCAATTGATGCATTTGCCAGTAATGCACATTACCTTTATGCATTTAATAAAAATAAAGATTAGCTTCCTTTTGGTCTTATGTTTAGATCTGGTTTCCCACACACTGTACTGAAGGCTGTAGTTCTTCAGAGTACTGATACTTGACATCCTTTACTAGCCTCCTTCAACTCTCTGTGATTGTGCTTCAAACTGATTTGTGCTGAAATATCCACTACAGACCTCTGTGTGATGAGAAAGGATGAAATAGTCTTGGGCATATTCTCAGATCGGCTTTGGTGGATTCAATTGAGGATTTAGAGGATTCTGTACACAGTAACGTGTCTTCACTGTGAATTTACAAACTATGACGAAAAAGGGTTTAAGCTTAAATGTGTAATATTGCTTTAAATTTGACATTTTTTAAATCTGCCACTATTCAAGTTTTGCCCACTTGTCAGTATGAATGTTTTACTAATTTAAAACACTTTAAAATTTAATATGCTCCCTTATTCTTTTATATATTTTGATATGTGCAAATCAGAATAAGCATGTCGAATATTGGGTAACACTTTAGAATAGGTAACTATTAATTACAACTCTAATTAATAGCTTAACAACTAATAGTAGTTAAGTTTAGGCATTGGGTAGGATTAGTAATGTAGAATAAGGCATTAATTAGCACTAATAAATGGCTAATATTCTAGTAATATGCATGCTAATATATAGTGTTACCAAATGTAGTGTCAACAAAATTCTGACAATTTATTCTTCAAAAATCTATCTAAAACCCTAAAAGCAGACAATTTACTATACATTTAATGCAGTTTCTATATACATTAAATCACTTTTTTTATATTTCTTGTGATGCTTGACGTCTTTGACCCACATATGTTTGGAAACTGCGCTTTATAACCTTAAATAGTAAATGTCTGAGTTTTCTATGATTCACTTTCCCCAGTTACGAAACTGCACAGAGTAGAAAATCCAGGCAAATAGCACATTAGTTCTGAAAGAGCAATATAAAAGCAGTTTATTATTAAACTGTGTGGGTGCGACCTACAGCAAATACACACAGAGAGATTAGAGCGGAGCAGTGTGACAGATCTGTCGTCAAGCGCTGATGAGTGGACACTGCGGTGTGTGTGTGTGTGTGTGGAACAGAGGGGTGATAATGACTTGATGGTCTGTCCTTTACTTCCCATCCTCAAAAAAATCCATGAAATGGATGTATAATTAGATACACAGTGTGAGGATGTGTCAGTCCACTGACTGTTGGCTCCCTTTAAACCATTAATTAGTGTGGACTGAACACAGGATTTGTGTGCAAAAAAGTGCAATAACAAAACAATGAGTTTTAGAAACAACTGTCATATGTTGGAATAAACAAGAGCCAATTTATTAATATCATAACACCTGTGTTATGAAAGTGTTGAGGCTTTCTTAGCAGGTCATAGGGAAATGCAAGGTAACAGCCATCTAGATTAATAAATGAATTTGTTCAATTACTAAATATCTGAAGCACAATATTAATAGTTCACTCTATTAAGCAGCTTTGTTTCCAGATGCAATATTTTTTAAAAATACTAATGATGTTGCTTTATCACTTTACAGCAAGGCAAATCAATCAAGTAATTATTATTATTATTATTAGTTCTTGCAATTATTGTGACTTTAGATTGTTAATTGCATTTAGCAGTAAACAAATTTCATTCAATTTGGTGACACTTCAGTATGGGGACTAATTCTCACTATTAACTAACTTAACTATTATTAAAACATTGGCTGTTTATTGGTACTTATTCGGCATTACCATATTATACATACATAATTCTACCCAACACCTAAACTTAACTACCTTACTTAAGGAGCAGCATATTCCTAGTTTACTGAAGCAAAAAGATGAAGTGAACAGTTTGTTTTTGGACCTTAAATTGAAATAAAAAAAAAAATTGAAAAGTGAGAATATTTTTTAATAATGTCTGCGGAAGGTACTAATGTTTCTTAACTAAGTAAAAAAAAAAATTATGTTATTGTTGTTGTTTTTTTTTACATAACTATCTATTATGTTAATACTCTGAAATGAATAAATATCAATATCCAGAACACTAAGAGTCTATTAACAACATTGGTAACACTTTATTTTGAAGTCTCTTAACTAGTTAATCATTAGAACATTTATTAGTAGAAATTAAGCACATATAACCTTATTCTACTTCCCTGAACCCAAACTTAACTACCTTATTAACTATTAATAAGCAGGGAGAAGTTGTAGTTAATAGTGAATAAGTGTTCCTTATTCTAAAGTCTTACCACAACATTAATAGTTTCTAAATATCTCTAAACTTGTAAGAGTAGGTATATTATTATTACTGTCTCTTTGTTCTGACCTTCGAATTATTTTACATATAAGATTTTGTCAAGTCAAAATAAAGTCTTACAAACGTTTTAATCTATTTCATGAAAAATAGATTCTTACCTAACTCTGCTATTCATTTCCGTGATCATAGTCTTCCTAATATTGATTTCATTTTTAGAAAGGTCTGTATACATGATGAAAGTGGGCAGTCAGAGAATACACATGTCCCAAGAAAATATAGTCACTGTATACGACAAAGGTCAAAATAAATGAAGAAAAGTGTTGTGGGAAATAAAACGACAATCTCAGACATCCTTTCTTGATGGATTAGACTTCTCAGAGGACCTCAGAGTTACTAGTAATTTTCCAATTGGCTACACTTGTTGTTTTGTGTTTTTGACTCACGTGGCATTTGAGTCAAAAAAGCTGACTACACTAAACACCCCCGTGTGGGCAGCGTGTGAGGACAGATATGTTTTCTTTTCATTGTTTCTTGGTTCACTAGGCCTACATTTCATGGTAATGCTTATGGGGTACTGGAAAGTTCTGCGTGGGTATTACAGACATCTAATTTTCAGGCAACTGTGTCACGTTTGTTGGCCATTTAATGTGTTTTTTTCTCACGTGATTTGATGGATGACACATACCCGGGATGATCTTATTTGGAGCAGCATATGATCAAATCTCTAGTAAGTCTAAAATGCCTCATTTAAAGTGATTTAAAGGTTGCGCCTCGAAGGCCATTTTGGATTCGATTATCTTTGTTTATCTGTCACGCGCTTCGTTTGGATGTAGCACCTGGGTGATAATGCAATCTTTAGCTCTTAACAACCTCTAAAAATGCACAAAACCTACATTGTTAGCTGAATAATGTTATAACTCTCAATCAAGGCAAGTCTGTTGTCGTCTTGGTTCATTTCAGCAATGGAATGAGCATTCAACTTGAATGTTTACCATTTATAATAAATAAACACGGCTTAAATTAGCATCTAAACTTCCTCTGGTATGAAAAGATACTGTAGATGACATATATAGTCATGAAAGTCCATAAAAAAGGTAGAACCAAAATATTTAGTGTCATGGTCAATACGCAAAAATATTTCACCACTCAGTTCTGTGTTTGACCAATCAGAATAAACTATTCGGTCACACTTTATACGGTCCAATTCCATTAACAAACCATTATAACTCCAACTTTTACCTGATAATTTGATGTTTATAGTTGGGTATTGGATAGGATTAGGGATGTAGAATATGTTCAAGCAACTACTTGTTAAAATTGGTCCTATACTAAAGTGTTACCAAATAATTTAGGGAGTCAAGGTACACAACCCATACATTTGGATTACTTGTATTATATAAACATTTATTTATGCAAGCCTGATTTTGTGTATCGTTGTGTTATCAAATATGTCAGATTGAGGGATGTGTTGCTTTCTTACCATCACCATATACAATAGTCTCTTAGGAATATAGCCAAGCAAGTTTGTAAACACTGCAGCATTCCATAATAAATAATAACTGCCAAATTTAGATTTCATGATGATTAAAAGTAATGAAGTTTGTTACAGTAATACATGAACGGAGTACGTACTTACAAAAGATATGTGCAGATGTGTGTGTATGCACATTTTTTGAACATACCTGGCTACATGGTTGATGACAGGTGAAAAGTTGGTAGGACCGTAGAGCTGAACAGACTTTAGACTCTGGTAATACGCCTCCATGACTCCATCAATGCCATTGCAATACGGATTCTGAGGGTTTCCATTCTATAGGAACACAGAAAAAAATGTGAAATCAATGAATCAAACAGACAGGCTCTCATGGTTCAACATATGGTGGGACATGTAATAACTCACAATGAAAATTCCACATTTTAGAGACATAAATAGATGTTTACATTCTTTAAATAAAATGTAAGTAACACTTTTAGGGTTGCAAGGGTGGTTGCTATGAAGTGTTCTTTTTGTGCGTTGCTATTTGGTTGGTGGGATGTTTTGGGTGGTTGCCAGGACATTGCTATATGGTTGTTATTAGGTGTTAAGTTTTTTTTGTTTTGTTGCTTTGCTGCTATGCAAATGTTCTGGGTGGATGCTAGGGTGGTGTGTGATGTTATGTATTTGCTAAGGTATTCTGATTTTTCATGCATTACATTGCAGTTGCTAGGGTGGTTGCTAAGTGGTTATTTTCTTTCCCAAGTCAAAAATACTCAACCCTTAGTCTCTATAATATTCTCCTCTCTAGGTTCCTCGTTCAACATACGTCTATATACTTTTTTTTTTTTTTTTTTACTTTTTTTTCTCTAAAACACAAACACCAGGAAACATCCAGTGTCAATCAAATTTGTTTCTTTCAATATGAGAATTAGGAATACAAAAAGTACAAAAAAGAGATGTTATGGACTCAGAAAAAAATGAATAAAATACTAGAATTATGAAAATAGGCTGTATTTCCAAAGAGTTTTCTAGAGAATATAGGAATCTGTCAAGTGTCCATCTCTAAAAACCTGTTCTGAAATTGAAAGCTTTGTGTATTGTTGTCTCGAGGCGACACGAGTGATATAACATTCAGAAAAATATATCAAAAAGACCACAAGAACTGGATTATCCTGTGTCTATCTCTGCAGGACAGGTGTTTTAAGAACTGTTTACCAGAGCAAACTCATGGGATATTCTCCCATCAGGAGGCAGTTTGGCTCCAAAACCCAGTGCAGGGAACATCTTGTCGCTGTCATAGTCCTGTATGATCTCCCCCACGGCTTTGAGTGCCATAGCGTAGGTGTTGAGCTGATAGGGATTCATGTAATGGAGGGAAGTGGGTTGGGCTGGGTTGCCTGGGAACCATATAAAAGAAAATGTGTACTTTTAGTGCAACTTAACCATTTGACAGGAAAAGTATACTTATTTAATTGTCAGCCATGTTTAAAGTAGAAGCTGTACACTCATGGCTACACTACTGAACGGTATAATACACAATAGCATTATGTGACACATTAAATATGGTCTTGTTCAATCCATAATATATTCTAACAGTATAACTATGGACACTACTAATAGTAACAATGCTCACAGTTATTTACAACCAATCAGACATATTCAAAATCATGGTTTCAATAGCCTAGTTTAGTGCTTATTAATAGTAATGTAGTTGTAGTAGTAGATGTGTTTAGGTATCTAGAATATGGAAGTATATAGAAGTACTATATATAAATATAAAACTGTAAGTTTCTCTGTCTTTACTCTTTGTGTACTCTGAGAGGCTGATATTATGAATACAGAAAAAAAAAATCATGAAAGCTAGTGATGTATAAAATAGATTTGCCAGGATGGCCCTGTAATTGAGTTGGTTTTGTGGTATTCCCTTTGAATCTGCAAATGAATGTTAAAGGCAGGCATCTCAGTATAATCACACGGATCAGAGCCCTTTATCACATTAAACCTCACTGATTATGATAGAGGACGGCTATTACTAGCCCTTTTTCATGCCTCATCTGCATACATTTCAATGATTCCATCAGCCTTCTGATAGAGACGGCACTCACCGTTAGAAGCTGTGAAATCAATCGCCACTGTGAAATTAATCTGAGTCCTGCACAACAGAGAGAGAGAGAAAGGTAATGGTTATTCCAGTCATATTTCAATCTTGTGAACATTAAGCTGCTCCTGGTGCAATAAAAGCACATTATTAAAAACATTAAAATGACTTTTTAAGCTTTACATGTTACCCTTGGGAGACATTATCAGGAGACATGATTTTAGCTTTCACTGTTATGCTGATGATACTCAGCTCTATATTTCTTCTCAGCCAGGTGAGACACACCAAATTGAAAAACGGAATGCATAGCTGATATAAAAAATTGGATGACAAGTAACTTCTTACTGTTAAATTCTGAAGAAACATAGGTGTTAATTATTGGAGCCTAAAAACCCCAGATGTAATAAACTAGAACAATGTCTAACACTTGATGGCTGCTCTGTCAGTTCTTCTTCATCAGTTAGGAACCTAGGTGTGTTGTTTGATAGCAATCTTTCATTTAAGAGCCATGTTTCTAGCATCTGTAGAACTGTGTTTTTCCATCTCAAGGATATATCTAAATTGCGACCTGTGTTCTCAACCTTAAATGCAGAAATGCTAATTCATGCGTTTATCACCTCGAGGATAGACTATAGTAATGCTTTATTGGATGGTTGTTCTGCACGCTTGATAAATGGACTACAGCTTCTCTTTTTTAACTCTTGTTCCCATTCTCTTGAATTCCCCCTTTTTTTGCCCCCACCCCCCTCCTTTGTGACACATTTGCGTATATGTGTGTATATATTTGTGACTATATGTGTAAGCTCAAAGTGTAAAAGCTACCATAAAGACATGAAAATAACACAAACATAATGCAAAAGGCCATGTTTTGATGTTTAAGACTTTTTAGTATGAACAATATTTGCTTGTGTTGTGTATGTTTTGAGCTTATTGTATATGTTAGCTTAGCAACATGCTAATATATAGCATGTTGCTAAGCTAACTAATATGATACTGAACCTCACACAATTTAGAACGTTTTTGGTGTTCCAAATCACTCCCTTTTTAGGTTCCATATCATTTAGGAAGCTACCTTAAAAACATTTTAGGCATCGGTAATGAATGGTTGATATTTATGTATGTGTGTTTTTCTCTTATTTGTTCTTTTAACGTTGCATCAGGAGAACAGATAAGCAGGATACATTGAGCTGGGATGGGTGTGCGGTTGCTGGGACATTGAGCCAAGCTAACTAATGCCGTAAGTACAGATCTGTCTCCTCTCATTAGTCTACTCTCATTACCGAGCTTACAGCTGCAGTCACACACACACATCCCCAAACCAGAAATACACTCTTATAATGTGTGTGGACAAATATGTACGGTCTGATTTCTTGATAATGAAGCATTCCAGCATGTCTAAAACTAAGCAAATACAATATATTTTTTAGATAAGTCGCAACAAGAAATGGTCATGTAAACATCACGCACCCAGACTAGAACTATAGCTAAAGATACACCAAATGGCCCTTGAGTTGAGTTGAATTAGATTATTGTCTAAAACAATAATAAGCACAATCAGCTATCAGATCATTCACTCATCAGGGTGCATAACTGGTTATGATGCCGCATTAAAAGGTAGCTGCTAATGTAGACATTGGAAAGTGATATCCTGGTGATTTCACTGATGAGGAGCATGAGATAGCTGATTAAAGATATCCTACCATTACTCATTCAATTGAGATTGAGCCAGTCATACCATCTGTTAGTACAATGCTTACAGCTCTCAGAAAGCATGTTTGTGATACACCACAAAGTGTGTCATAGAGGCATATTATTAATTTGTTGCGTACAAAATTGTCATATTCATAAATGATTCCTGTTTTTACATGGGATTTTGGCTGGCTAAATTCTTTTTTCGTGCATTCATTCATTTATTCTGTACTTAATTTTCAAAAAAAAGAATGTTCATGTCTCCAGTAAAGCCCCAAAAGTCCCTAAACTAGTACATATCCAAATGGTTATTAATGGCCATGACATGATTCATGTCTTATGAATTGAGAGATAGAGATACTAGAGAGATCTTTAGAGATACTCTTATTACCTCAGAACCTCTGATGGTTGTAAATCAAAACTCACATTCTAGATACCAACTCAACTGAATGGAAAAAAACAAAAATAAAAAACACAATTTTTATATTATTTCATGGATCGTGCCATTATCTCACAGACTATCAAAGTCGTCTAGCATGCATAGCTTCTAATTAACTGATATTTCTGTAAATATATGCTTTACAAGAGAAATATGTAATATTTGAGGGTAGGTTATCCAAGGCAGGTCAACCAATATCATATACAAGGAAGGGTTGACAAAAGTCGAATTCTGTAGGACAGACAGACACTGGACAAATGTTTACAGCTTGACAAAAGATCATTCAGGCCACTGGTACCATTGCAGGCCAGAATCCTGATTGATTCTGGCAGGAACTGACAGCTAGTGAGGACACTTGAGCAGAGGTGAACATGACAGTATTTCCAGAGGTTTCACACAACTGAACAGCTACGTTCTTGGGTCACTTGAGGGGACATCTGACAGTAGTCTACTTGTGAAATGACTAGTAGCTAAGCGGAAATAGGGTCCAGGGAGGGCCTGATTTTGCTTATGTTATGGTGAATCATTTGAACAGACAGTTGCTGGAATGTTGTCCACAGATGGTCTTCTGGGGTGACTTCTGTGGTTTACCACACCTGTCACAATGACACATTGTGGCTGAAAGGAAAAGGAAGCCATTTTTTTGAGCATGAGGTGATGAGTAGTCCTCAAGGTCTACATGTCAGAGAGGGTGTAACGGTCTCTGAAAAACCAGACAGAGATATAAAAAAGAAAATGTGATGAAATGTACACCTGCATGTAATGAGCAATGCAGCAAGAAGAAGACACACTGGGTGCTACTGGGTGACAGTGCGGAGAGATTTAATGTAGCAACAGAAAAGTAAGGGCCCTAACACTGAGCCCTGTGGGGCACCAGCTCCCCTGCTTTTGATCTAGGTCTATATTCCTGCAGAGTTTAGATTCAACTCTAATCAAACACACCTGAAGATTTTGGGATTCATTAAAAATTACAGACAGGTGTGTTAAAGCAGTGTTCTGAATAATGATAGATCTCGCTGAGCAGGATTGAACAGCCCTTGATGAAGAGCGCAAATTAAACGAAGCCTGCGTGACAGGCTTTTAATGTTTGATTGATATGTAATCATTACTAGTTAAACAGTTAAAAAATCTTAATTCCTGTATAACACATTCTCTCGGGACTCCTGACTAAGGATTGAGCCCCAAAGTTTCTCAACAGTGCTTCAAAATCAAACATCAAAACCCTACCAAAAAGACCTGCCAGCAAATGTTTCTGTTTTTCTCAAATAGACACCAGGCTTACTCACACAGAACCTCATTTTTCATTCTGCTGTAACCCCCTAGGATTTCTTGTCCCAATTTGTTTCCCGAAGCGAGCTGAAAAACAATCTGTAGCTATGTGACTGGTATCCGACTATAGCAGAATTCATAGCAGAATCAAAAGTCCAAAGAGAGAAAAACATTCATCGGAAGGTTAAAGGGGAAAAGATCACAGCCATGCACTACTGTACATGAATTTCATCCAATAGGGGATGACAGTTTCATAACTAAGAGATTTGTGGTAGCGGAAACCTATTGTGGTACCTGCAATCGAAGTGTTTGTAATGGGGGGCGGTTTCTGTGCACCCAGGTGTGAAACTCAACATCTGAGAAAATGAGAGTTGGAAGATGAGGGTGGCCTCTGCCACAGATGGGACTCAGATGTTCAGGGAATATCCACAAGAATCAGATTTCACTATTTAACTAAATCCCAAAGACACCTGCTTCTATGTGGGTAAAGCAGAGCAGTACTGATGTGAGTAAAAGGAAATAAAATAAAGTCTTATGGAGATTAGCCACTTCATATAGTGCATATTTAAAATGTATCCATGATACACACATTCAATCATGCAATAACTGTACAGTGAGAGAGCAGTTTGCTCATTTCTACAATACAGGACGGTTTTACATTAAAAAATAAATTCTGTCACATCCCATCATTTTTTTTGTCCTTTTGTGGTAGGGCCAGAAAACATTGTGAGAGGTATGAATTATGAATTACTAGCCTGACCATGCCAGGAAAAAAATAACTTCTTATTGTTGAGTCCTGACAGAGATGGATTAAAGTCGACAAAAGGCATCACGTTGGGACAGCTTTCCATTGGTGTGATAGAATGATTAATAAAAGTTTTTGTTATTTTCTCAAGGTCTCTGGAAAGCTGATGAGGTGCTCTGTATGCATGAGCCGACATGGGAGACGACAGATGTTGTTGACTGGAGGTGAGGGGACACTGTCCATATGGAGACAAGCGACTTTAGGGGATGAAGCAATTTGGTCAATACTGCATTTCTTTACTGCAATATACAATCCACAGCCAAATAGGCAAGTCCAATTATATTCATCATCATGAACATTTTACCACCCTCTTTCTAGATTTCTATAAGGCTTATCACACTGTTCTTAACCCTGGCTATCATCTTTCTAAACCCTGATTAACCCTTGGTAAAGGTACATTTCACATTTGAATTTAGAAGTGGGGTTATGATGCCCCATTTGGGGATTTGTTGTGTTAACCCCATATTGCAATGCCAAACGTGTACAGTGTAAAATTGTTGTACAATGCATCTCACTGGCAGGTTGGGCTGAGGTGGGGAGGTATCCAAACCACATCAACTGGTCACTGGGGTTCCTCAGGGATCAGTTCTTGGACTCCTTCTCTTTTCCATATACACTACATGACTGGAATCCATCATACTGGTACAAGTCTCCACCTGCCATTGTTATGCTGATGACACACAGCTCTATCTTTCATCTTTTCTTTTAATTTTTGGTTCACCATTTCGTGGAAAGATCTTCCAATTCCTATCCAGGAATGTCGATTCGACAGCTGAAAACTCACCTTTTTCGTCACTGAAGAATATTTCCTGTCTAGCTTGTAGTGTACTTAAAACAATGGTTAAAACTTGGTTTTACAAGCACTTCCTGTGTCTTTATTTGCCTCTTTACAAAGAATTACTTGATGTATAAACAGTCATTTCAGCATTTGAGGGTGATGATAAATGCGGCAGTTGAAGAGAAGATTTTTTTCCTTTATAGTCTCTCAAAAAGTCAATTGATGAAAAACGTGATAGTTAACAGATAACAGATTACATGCTGAATTAGTCCAATTAATGACACTGACCCTGTACATATGCAAATAATAATGTTAAATCCGAGGTTTAGGAAAGAACACTGTGAAATGTTAGTATTTTGACATAACTATGACTTTAAGCCACCAATTTAATATACTACTTAAATGGGATAATTCTGATGTATTCAAATGTTTTTACCCAATTAATAACTGTACACTGAACTTTTAAAGTCAACATGAAATAAATTGACTCTAGTAAATAAACTTAATAACTTAATAAACAATTCTGGTCTTATTTTGAAGATATCACAACATTAAAATAATGTTTATGTTACCTTTACCAAATTATATCTTCTTCAACTGATGGCACTTCAGCACTTGTTCCTTGGATAATAGCCAGTAACAAAATAGCTGCTTAGACAATTACTTTAGCATCCTTACATTTGGCTCCATTATCACACAGAATGCTCACTTTTCATAATCCAATTAATTCCAAATGGATAAAAGTCCAACCTTATCTTATTCCACAAATATAGAAGCAAAATAGACTGACATTCTCTTCGCTTTTTGTTCACAGCATACATTCTGGTTAGCTTAGTCTTATTTTGTTGCAAGTGAGAGCTAATTAGCTGTTAAGCTAACAGTCGGAACACTGATGACAGTAACACTGAATCCATTCTGCTAGCCGAAATCCCAATAATTCACAACAGATTAAAGTAAATAAGGGCAGAGTTAACATGCAACAGCATTGTTAATGAATCACGAAACTCTGGATCTTCTCCCTGTGATGTATAAAGACAGCTGTTAGTGTGGCTCAATCCAGGGTGCAAAATCCTCTGCCAAACACACAAACATGGCTGACAACAGCTGTCCTTTGAGATAACTCTACACGCAGAGCTGTAATTTGTGACTGCAGATGCTTGCGGAGTTCTTCTCCTTGAGGGCTCCCTAATACCAATTAACTGATTGGATTGTTCTTCATCACAATGGCTGTCTCTCTAGAGCGCTGTGCTCTTCATCTCCTGCAGCTAATGAGGTGCACTCTACACTAGTGTCAATCACTGCTCAGGGACGCCGCAAAAAGACATGACACAGAGGTGGTGATGATAGAGAAAAGAGTGAAAAGATAAGGAGACAAACACTAGCTGTTTATCACAGTAAAGCATTTAGTAATGTTAGCAAGTCAAAAGTATATACTGTACATGTGCTTGAGACACCGGCTCACACAAAGCATTCCAATAGCTTCATGTTCCCTTCTCAGGAAACCACATACCTGTTTTCACAATTAATTTGGAGAGCGTCAAATAAAAAGATTTAAATTGGTAACTTTTGGACCCCAATTTATATTCTCTAACTATCTTTAAATCATGCTCTTGCGCAAGTATCTACCAACTTTTTGCTCCAAACCGTAAAGCGTGCTCACAGTTAGTTGGAGTATTTTGCTGTGGGCTACAGCACAAACACTGTCATGCGGAATTACACTAACAGTGTTTCATACCGCAACAGCCAACAGGTGCAGAGAAGCTTTTATCACGGCAGGGGGAAAAAAAATGTGCATAAATAGGGAAACTGAAAATGTGGCTGCCATTACGTAACGCCAGAGAGTTCTCGACAAAATCCATTTGCAGCCCTACACAACTTTCCACTTTAACCGTTCACACAATGACATGCACAGACAAACAGCTGCCATTACTGCCAAGAAACATTGCTTTGGAGAAGTCTCCTGAAAAATAACACAAAAAAAAGTGCACTTACTGTATGTGCATTTGCATGTGCACGTCGTTCTATTTAGTGGACGTGCTTTAAGGAATAGTTCAACCAAAAAGGAAAATTACCCCATACTCACCCCCCAGCTATCCTACTGTAGGTGTATGACTTTCTTCTTTCAGACGAACACAGTATGAGTTTGTTTTTTATATGCATCCTGGCTCTTGGTAATGGTGGTGGATAGTGGCCATTATTTTGAAGCTCTATAAATCATATATATCTGTCGTAAAAACTAACCTATTTTACCATAAGAACGAATGCAGCTAACACCATACGTTTAGTCGGAGGTCACAAAATGTGAAACCATGATGGTATGTATTTCGCGTCTTGCAAAAAATTTTCCCAGATGTACAGTACGTTTTCATCATAAGACCAAGTACCACATATTCCCTTCCTATCGAAAGGTTTTTTCTTTTCTGTTGAGTTTTATACACTTAACCCATCATTGAAATCATATTATATACTGATTATATCCATATCAAATCATATTATATACATGATTATTTCCCTTTCAACCATCATTATCTATTAGCTACTGGGTAGCTAATAGATCTATGATTTTAACTTTCTAATTGGATCATATCAATAAATGATGAGCTGGACATTACAGTACTGTTACAGGAAGTGTGAGAGACACATGCAGGCTATACCCTCTAGGAGCGGACGAATTCAGCTCGAGCTCACTGACCTTTCACCAAAACATCTCAGACTAAAAGAAGGAGTAGCCATTAAAATAGAAGTCTGGCGGTGTGGTGTCAGAGCAGAGGTGACCGCAGCCTCCCTCTTGCCACCATAATGAAAAGCATCGCTCAACGTGGGTGTGCAATCTGCCATGCATGGATGCACCCTGCCTACCCCTCGCATTTACTCGCACACACATAGCAAACACCTGTGCTAAGATTAGCATTCCAGCCTCATCTATCATCTGCCATGAATGGACTTTAATCACTCATGGTGTCCGACTTGGTCATATGAAGTCAGTCATCTGTACTGCCAGTATAATTACCCACGAGCACTCAAAACAGACTTTCAAGAACCTGTCGAGACCTGCTGTTGAGGACAAAGCCTGGTTTTGGGGTGGTTTGGGATCACAGCCAAATACAGCTGTGTTGTCACTACTGGTCATGTGAGAATTTAAATGGACTTTGCTTTCCACAGGCATGCGTTGTCTGTTGGCATTTCCACCTTAGAAGCTGACTGTAAAGAAAGATAAGCGAGCACTTACCCGCCTTTGATGTAGTCCAGGAAGGTGACTTCAGTATCAACCAGAAACGATAGCAGTGTCACCTGGAAACATGAAGCCAGAAAATCCCATGAGGATCATGTCATTATATCAACCATTCACATCTAAGTGAAACTGATTCTGATTTAAATAAGGGGTAACACTTTATTTTAAGGGTCCGAATAACGCATTAGTTAAGCATTAATTAATGGTTAATTTGTTCACAAACACACTAATGATTAACTAATGATTATCTGAACATATGGTAAGGCTATATTAGCCATTATTTACAAGACAAATATTTATGATAAGCAAAAATAAGCTAGTAATTAATAATTAACTGAATGTTTTTGTTTAAATAATATATGTGCATACACTGTGCATATTTGTATATACACATATAAACACATACATGTATATATTTAAGAAACACATGCTTTGTTTATACATTAAATATATATATATATATATAAATGTATATACATGTAAATATTTTAAAATATATGCCATATGTATGTGTATTTATTTACATAAATATGCACAGCCCAAATACACACACACACAGACACACACACACACATATATATATATATAT
Organism: Enteromius radiatus; assembly: GCA_032357445.1. Lineage (NCBI taxonomy): Eukaryota > Metazoa > Chordata > Actinopteri > Cypriniformes > Cyprinidae > Enteromius > Enteromius radiatus. The sequence goes on along the minus strand of JAUCMS010000079.1, from coordinate 13,142,539 downwards.
ATATATATATATATATATATATATAATGTAAACAATTTTTTTATTTTTTTTATTTTTGGATGCGATTAATCGTTTGACGTCACTACAATAAACAATATATTCAATAATACACAACATTTTGGTTCTATTGTTGACCCTAAACAGCAATGATTCTCTATCAACTCTACAGCAAACTAAATCAATAAAAAACAAAAGCATACACTAGCAAGAATGTAGCATGAGAAACGTATGCTTACAGTTCCAGAGTTGAGATATTTTTTCTTCTTGCCTTTCTTCTTGGGGTTTATGACCTGTGCAGAGAAAATGAATAATTATAATCATTTATGAGATGGTGGAATTTGTATGAGACTGAATAAATGCACCATAATTGAGATTCATGCAAAGTATGACAAACTACACTCTGGTGTTAAATTAAGCTGTGTAGAAATGTGTTGACATTTGCCTATAAATATAATTACTAGTAATAATATAATAACCAGATATTTTATAAGAATTAGGCAAACATTAAAGAAATGGCTTGACACTTTCTAGCAACACAAATAAATAAATAATAATAATATTAAGAAAAAAATCATCCAGCTACTTTTTTTAGTTTTGAATTAATAAATTGAATCAAATTGATTCCTTTGTTGTATTTTTAAGTTGCACTCTTAGTCTTCCAAACCACTACAGCACCTTAGCAGTGAACACAACCTTGTTATCTTATCTTATTAGAACCATGATGTGAATTTGTAACCAGAATTGTTCGAGAACTAGAGAAATGTGTTGGAGAAAGAGAGAGCTTAGAAAAATATGTTTGAGAATTAAAAGACTCAAAAACTAAAATAGGCTGTTGTTATTACAGTGATGCTTATCCACATATGGAAAAGCGTGCGCCACATATATAAAAATATAAAATAAGATCTCTGTTCCTCCCACTCACTAATGCAGAATGAGTTATGAACAAATGCAAAGCCTGGGGGGATGGGATCATCTGCCAACATCTTTTTAGATCTGCGACTCTAAATCCTCATGTTGTTAAGCGTTCCTCTTAAATGACAGTGTGAAATTACTCACTCACACAAACACAATGTTTTCAGTTTTTATATCACCCTTCATCAAAACTTGTAGGAAACATACTAAATATCTCTTGTAATTTTGTTAGAGTCTTTACTGTAATATGCTGTGTGTCTATGAGAGAATTCATTTACGACATGGTCTGAATAACAATATTTTTAAAAAATACATAATTTCTAACTTATTAAGGCAAAAGATGCATCCTTCTTGCAACACAAGTAATGAATACAGTATATCTGCTATACTGTGAACCAGAGGTGGGACAAAGTCATTGTTTGGCAAGTCACAAGCAAGTCTCAATTCATTGCCCTCAAGTCCCGAGTCAAGACAGGCAAGTCCCGAGTCAAGTCCCAAGTCAAAGGCCAACA
>JAUCMS010000079.1:13062925-13078085 GCA_032357445.1 Enteromius radiatus | reverse complement strand
AAAAAAAAAAAAAAAAAAAAAAAAAATATATATATATATATATATATATAAAATTAGCAATAGATCCGTTGAAGTACACTACACTAAGTGTTAATCCAGGAAAGGAAAAATACATAATTCGAGACATAATTAATACAGCTAAATTTCTGGGCAATAGGTTCAATAAAGTGCTGAAAACATATAATCAATAACAAGCAAAACAAAGAAAACAAAACAAAAAAACATGATGAAACAAAGGACCAAAAAAAGCTAAATAAAACGAAACAGAAAAACATAAATATAACATAAAACAAATGAACAAAAACGAAAAGCAAACAAAAGAAAACTAAACTAAACTATAAAAACAAACACCAAGAAAAAAAAAAAACACAAAGGGAACTGTTTCTACAATTCCTATAATACTCCAATTTCAGTATTGAATTTTCATGTATACACATTAAATGTTAAAATTAGTCCTGTCAAATAATTCATCTTGGTTAAGCGCATCCAAATTAAAAGTTTTTGTTTGTATAATATATGTGTATACTGTGTTTATCTATTGAAAAACAAACACATGCATGTATATATATATATATATATATATATTAAAAAAAAAAAATATATATATATATATATATACATACATATATGTTTATACATTAAATATATTTGGGTAGCTGACAAATAAAAACCGGATTGTGCCCAAAAAAAAAAAACGTACACAAATGACATGAGAAAAATGTATCTTCATTCTTAGAGTTACAAATAGCATGAGAGAGGTTTCTCTTCAGTGTTAGAGTTCTTTTGCTGTCTCATTATAGGACACATTGATATGTCAATTACTTATCTATATATAAGAATAAAAATGTATATACATGTAAATACTTTCAAAATATATATTGCATGTCTGTGTATTTAGATATACATTAAATATACACAGTACACACACATATATGTGCACACACACAAATAAATGTAAACAAAAACTTTTATTCTGGATGTGATTAATCGTGATTAGCGCTAGTTGCTAAAATATTAAAAGTACCAAAAGTATTCCTGAACATCAAGCATCTCCAGGTTTCTTTTAGTCCTCATCCTTCTCCTCTTCTACCGTCTTTAGAACCGAATCTTCGCCCAAGATCTTACACAGTTCATTCAGTCTGAGCTGCATCTTAGGGATGCCTGCGAGCTGCGACTCCAAGCGTTGTTTTTCCTCTGTCAATGAGAGCCGTGTGGCCGTATCCAGCTGCTCGAACCGCCAGCCGCCCTCTCCGTCAAACTGCAGCAGGTGTGTGTGGTATTTCCTGCGGATGGGTGAGAATAGTATGAAGTTACATCCCAAATATAGTTTATTTAGTGTACATACAATGCATTGCAACAGTACCTGCTAAAATGTTATTTTAAGAACAATGATGCAAACACATTCCCTACTCATTAGTTTCTTCAATAAATATTTGCATACATTTAAATAAATACTACTATACTTCTAGAGATAGATGATCATTTTAATGCATTCATTTAGTGCAATATGAAAATAAAACTAAACTTAAAAATAACATATTTAATAACATAACAATATTTAATCATGTATTGTATATAATATATTTTTGAAATATCCAGTAAACATTAAATTAAATTAAATTTAAATTTAAATTTAAATGAAATTAAATTTGTTCACCTAATTTGAATATGTGGACCACATGGGTATAAAGATCATGTTCCATGAAGATATTTTGTAAATTTCCTACTGTAAATATGTATATATATATATATATATAAAACATAAAACTTAGTTTTTGATTAGTAATATGCAACTTTAAAGGCAAGATTCATTTTAAAAAAATTTAAAGTTTTATGTTCCTTACCATAGAGAGGGTCTATGGGTGATGGACAACAAGGAGATACCAGCGTCCTTTGCAGCTTGAAATATTTTACCCTCTACATCAATGCTGACCGCACTGGTGCACTCATCCAGCAAAGCATACTTAGGCCTAAAAAAAATGCATTGATTATTATCATTATTACAAATAAATGAAAATACATTGAAACAATATGTGCAACAACATCTTACTTGTGGTAAAACATGCGTGCCATGCCCATGCGTTGTTTCTCGCCTCCCGAAAGAACATCTTTCCAGTCCAGCTCAGCATCCCACCCTGTAACAGACACAGTAGTGAATTACCTCAATAATGCTTTTGTATTAGTGGAACAGTTTTTTGTTTTTTTTTTTGCATGACGAAATGGCATTTTTAATGGGTGGAAAGCTGGCTCAAAAAACTGGAATCCTATTACACAGCACACAATAATATATTCAAGTATTAAAAAGAGATTGAAATGATGCAACGCTTTAATAATGCTAAGCGGGAATTATATGTACAAACCTCCTTCCCTGGTAACAATATGGTTTAGATTGACAATGTCCAGAATAACTTCAAGGTCCTTGTCTCTGTAACCCTTGTCATGCATGTCGTCTAGAGAGTCGGGGTAGATGACCTGGTCCCGTAACGTTCCAATGGACATGTATGGTCTGGAGAGAAGATAAAATATTTTTACTGTTATTTACTGATATTATGTCAGGTGAAGTAAAGACAGAGAGACTGATAGATAGATAGATACTGTAGATAGATAGTCACATAAGCACAACTCTTCATTACTCTACCAACATACAGCCTGTGTATAAAATATTAATGGGCTTCCTGGGTCTGGCTGCGCTTGCACCTGCAGGAACCGGTAAATATTTCACTACTGAGGACTCTGGTTTCTATTGCTCAGCAGTTCACAGAGCTTTAGTTACGCTGTGTCTGACTCTGGTTACAGCAGTCAAATCCTGGCAGTTGCAACGTCTGCAATATGGAACAGAGATGGAGGACACTAGCTGTTCTGAAACCTATCGGGACGTCTACCTAAGCGCAATTTAAGACACAAAGTCTGCTCCAAAAAACACACACAAATTGTGTGTATAATAAAGTAACTGGGTCTGGCCCAAAATGCTAAATCACACATACACCGAGAATGCAATCCTCATGTGACACGATGAAAAAAATCTATGGCAAAACTTAATTAATGTTAATAAGTGAATTTACTAATAAATGTATTTCTGTTATGACAGCTCGTAAAGGAATTGGCATGGTAACGTACATGACGATGTTAACATTTGTTTCACAGTTGTACTTTGGAAGCAGAGTTAGCACCACTTTTTTTTACCCAGGTTATAAAACTGCACCACTTTTGCAGTTTTATATTACTATATTACAGAGCAAAGCTTTTGTATAAATTATGAATGTTGGTGTGTGTAGCACTACTGATTCTGATCTCATGGGTAAGTTGTGTCTGTACTAGAAATGTCAATTTTCGAATACTGTAAAATGCATCTGAGCATCTATTGCAAGAATATATAGTCAACGGCATGACAGCATGTGCAAATAGCTCTCCAAATGCCAGCTTCCTCACCCAAATGAAAGGGTTTTTAGTCTAAATAAAAGGCTAGTAGCAGGATATTAAAATGAATAGATGTAATTATGATCCTTTGATAAAATTGAGCTCTTTCAGATCCTGCCACGAAGATCGCTGAATGCACCTCTATAAACAGCATAGCAATGCTTGCAATTTACATGATCGGGATTTAAAATAAAACATTTAAAACTAAAGTATGGTGCGTTTATCCTCTTCCAAAACCACCGGCACCGCGACGGCAAAACATAGGCCTCCTGTTGCCCACCTGGAGCATTTTACTGTGAGTATTATGACACAAGTGAGGTACAAAGCTTTGTTAATAAGAGAAATAATTGGTTAGAAGGCAAATAATACATCGCGTCCATGCTTTTGGATTTATGCCAATCTGAGCGCATGCATTTAAATCAAACCATACGTGCGTCAGTTTTGCTGGATGGTTAAGAATTTAATATTTGATTTTTCCCCCCAAATCCTCGCTGTCTCACCCTCTAGATTCGCAGGTTTATTTTCAACCATTATATATTACCATGATAGCTTTTATCGATTGCATCTCTTATCGACAATTAATCAATCATCGATTAATTGTTGACATCCCTAGTCTGTACCTCTGTGGGATGTAAAACATGTGCTCAGGTGATGGTTTGTACAGATGTCCACCATACACAGGCCACAGGCCACTGAGGATCCGGAACAGAGAACTTTTCCCGCATCCATTTGGCCCTGTGATCAGCAAATGCATCCCTTCCTCTACCTGCACACAATATCCAGTAACAGAAAACAGTACACAGAGGTTAAGTAAATATTTGACCTCAAATCTACATCATGGTATGGAAATATTTGCATAACACTTTGTAAATGTTAACACAAAGAAAGAAGGTGGAGCTATTATTCTCTGTGTAGTGTTGTTGGTGCCGCCTGTGCCATGTCGTGGAGATGCTATGTTTTATTGTTCTTCCAAAAGAGACCACAACTAGAAATCAGTGGTTAAGTAGTATTTACAACACTGTTCCTGTATTTGGCCAATCACAACGCACTGGATAGCTGGCCAATCAAAGCACACCTCACTTTTTAAGAACAATGTAAAATGCTTTGTAAAAATAAAACAACCTGTTTTTTAGAAAGGCGTAGAGGAGAAACAACAATGTACAGTATATGGAAATGTATTTTTTTAATATGTTTTTTTAACCTTAAACCTCATAAACACATTTCGTTAATGTTAATGTAAAGAATCAACGCCATACGACCCCTTAATGTAGAAATTAATAGATGCAAACCAAAATATATGATTGATACAGACAAATTCTACAGTAATGCAAACATTTCTCATGCAGCTTGGCAACCATAAACAACTAGACCCTGCTTTGCACAATGCCAAACAACATTCCCTTCATAACCTTGCCTTGACTTGTTCAGCACACTTCATGCATTCGTGAGTCAATATAAAACTATGGTCTTAAATGATAACATGAGAAATATATCTACAGTATCATATTTAGTTCTAAAAGTGAAATGTTTAATTTTGTTTAACTCACCTTGAAGTTCAAGGAGGACACAACCACATCTGCATTAGGAGTGATTATAGGCACGTTTTCACAGACTATACCTTTATCCACATCAATCACTTTGCCTGTAGAAAGAGTGGAAAATGTATACAATCAGACAGAGTTTTAGAATGCAATTAAATATCGCTTATTAGAAGGTTATGGCACACTCCATACATACAGCACACACCTATTACTCTTTTTTTAAAGCATTAGTGGCACATTTTATTATTTTATTGAATTGTGTGAGACCTATTTAGGGATGTTTGACATATACAGTAACTGTTATCTAATTAGCCTTCTACAGCATAAAAGATTTGTTCACCTTCTGAACACAATTTAAGATATTTTAGAGGCTTGTGACTGTCCCATAATAATAATAATAATATTACTGACTCCAAGCTTTTGATTGATATAGTGTACAATATTATTATTTTTTCCTTATTTCTCAGTTAAATGCTGATCTTTCCATTAATGAAATAATCCTGAAAGAAACAACTGTTCAACTGTTTTAAATAATAATAATAATAATAATAAATGTATCTTGAACTGAAAAATCAGCATATTAAAATGATTTCTAAAGGATTATGTGAAACCGAAGGCTGGAGTAATGATAATGTAAATTTAGATTTGATCAAGAAATAAATAATTTAAAATATATTTAAATAAAAAGCATTTATTTTAAATAGTAAAAATATTTCACAATATTGCTGATTTTGCTGTATTTCGAATCACATAAATTCAGGTTTGGTGAGCAGAAAATAATAATAATAAAACTTTTGAACCATAAAAAATAAATAAATAAATAAATAAATAGTTACTCAGTCATTAGGAGCATGACTGAGCAATTAAAGTAACAGTTCACCAAAACGAACAAACAAACAAACAAAATTATTTATGCTCATGTTGTTCCAAATTTGTATGACTTTCTTTCTTCTGTGGGTTTTGATGTTCCACAAGTCATACAGGTTTAGACATGAAGGTGATCTCATATTTGGTTTGGGGTGAACAGAGCAGCAGAATCACGCTATATTCGTTAGACCTTTGATTTCCAGAGGCCCGTCGATGTGCATCTCAGGTCGGTTATCATCTCCGCTTATCAACTCCCCTGCGGTCAAGATGGCAGATGAACGTTTGTATATTCCCCTCTGGACTTCGTCAAATACCAAGAACATGTTGTGCACACGTGCCGTGTAGCCAGCCAACTCTGTGACCTAAAGCACACAGAACAAATGTAAGTGACCGGAGTGATAGATAACGTGTGCTTTAGAGGTTAAGGTGACCCAAAAACAGATAGCTTAATTGCTCAACTGCTGTTTGTCAGATCCAAAGTAAGTGACCAGGTATTTGGGGCACTTATGTAAACAAGTGACCTGAAATTTCTGCATTCTAGCATCAAAAATGCTAATCAGCCTTCGCTAAACCTATTTTGTGATGTTTATAGATCAGTCCTTTGCACAGCACTAGCATGAATGCTTAATCTGATCCAAAGCATGTGTTAGGAAGTGTTTAGCCAGTGTTTTTCTTTTGTTGAGGCAGACACACAACATCCCAAGTGCCTCTGCAAGAAACATTGTGCTTTCCTTCGGGGACTCAATGGAGTCAACAGGAAAGATTTGCCTCCTGAGAGTAACTTGTTAACAGACCTTCTAAAGGTTTTTTTTTTGCTAGCTTGATGTGCTCTGCTACATTTAAAAACCTACTATTGATTATACTTAACTTATAGTCTCAGAATTGGACATGTTATTTTCTAAAACTAATAGCTAAGCTAGCTAAGGACAAAAAGTGCTTGTACAAATACCCACACTTGTGGTCTTTGCACTTAAACACGTGTCTGCTACAGCACTTGACGTATTTCCTGTACTTGGTCCGAGTGTTCAAGTGGTTGTGAAGACCACAAGTGTGTGTAAAACGTTCCTTTACCCAATGCGCACACTTGTTGTAAAAATGCAAAAGTTAAAAGAGCTTTATGTAGATTTTTAATACTTGCCATTTTAAACACTTTCAAACACTTTGAATGTATGTTTATTCATTTTTATTTATAACAGAATTTAATTATATTGTGGTGTTTCTAATTAAGTGGCAAAAAGTGATAAACTTTGTGTTCTCTCTCAAAGATATTTGCGCTCCCCCAAGAAACTTTGCGTTCTCTCGCAACGATATTTGTGTCCCCTCGCAAAACTGTGCGAACCGGACGTTTGCGACCGACTTTACTTCCATATTGTGATGTACTTCAGAGTGAAACAGAGTATTGAATGCGGAATATAGAGGGCGTGGCTTGTTTTTATACTTAAATTTGATTGGCTGCAGTAGTAGGCGTTAACTATGTATGAACTATGCAAGCCCTATACTAAAGTGTTACCAAAAATATGAACATATTTGGTGACACTTAGTACAGGTAACACTCGTTAACTATTAACGGTAACCTTTCCCTCAAAAAATTCTTAATTAATAGCTAGTAAGGTAGTTGTTACAGATTAGGGATGTAGAACAAGGCATTAATATGTGGTTAATTAGCACTAACAAATGGCTAATATACTGTTACCGTATATTCTATACCATTTACAACACCCTAGCAACATGGCAGCTGGTTTTTACAGTAGCAAGCCCCACTCACTGTGACATTTCTTGAGAAAAGATCAAAATATTGATTAATTATTAACAAATCACATATAGGGCTAGTTGGCATGTATGATTACAACACAATATGCTTTTTTAAAAGGTTTGAAAAGAGTGTTGTCGTGCTTTGTAGTATCTAACACTGTAATGGACACATGTAGCATCTGTGAAGCAGCTCTGACTGATGCTTTCTATTCAACAGATGGTGGATTAAGTTGCCCAGCAGGCTTAGTAGTCAACACAGTGGCAGTTGATACAACACTGATCACTAGCCTACAGTACGTTAAGATTCCCAGCTTTCACTGCTGCATGACATCACATCCTTTGTGGTTTCAGTTCCTGCTTTGCTGTTGTACTGCTATGCAAGAAAAATATAATTTTTGTCATGGCAGTTTGAGATGCTTTTTTTTGTAGTTTCCACCATTTTGTTGTAGAATTAATGAATATAATAATAAAGCAAATATTCCAAAGCAATATATACACTGCCCTCCAAAAGTCTGGAAAAGCCGTAGAAAAGTGGGGTTTTGGACAATATTGGCATTAAACCTTTCATTTTGTGGTAATTTTAAACTGATAAGGGACAGCACTAGCAGTTATACATAGAAAATACTTACATTTCGATTCAAATATCCACCATATAGCAGCTATTACAGCTCTGCATAATCTGCGCATCTGAGCTGTGAGTTTATTCAAACATTGACTTGATATATTACTTCAAGCCTCCTGAAGGATTGCCCAAAGATTATTCACACTGGTTGGATACTTCTTATGGACATCACGGTCCAGTTCCTCTCATAGCAGCTCAACTTTGACATGCATACTGTATACTGTTTTTATTATGTTATCAAAAATGAAAATTATTATTGCTGGTCTTCAATGATAATGTCAATTGTACAGTATTTGCACCAAAAAATGATAAGTTTAATTTTATGCAGATATCATCCAACACCACAATTTGCTGGGGGTGTTTCCAAACTTTTGGAGGGCAGTGTACATATATATATATATATACATTTGTTTCATTGGTATTATGATTAATTACATCCAAAATAAAAGTTTATAATATATGTGCATGTACTGAGCATATTTATTATGAATATACAAAAAATACAGTGTATATTTAGAAAATATTTACATGTACAGTATATATTTATATTAATATAATTTATATTATGTATATAAACAACATATTTTACTGAAATATACACATGCATGTGTGTGTATTTATATATGCACAATAAATGTCTACAGTATACATATATATATTAACAAAAATGTTTATTTTGGATGAGATTGACAGTGTTTGACAGCACTATATATATAAATATGGGTAGGTTAATATATATAGTAAATAAAAGTTATTCATTACTAGCTACTAGTTACTGTGCAATTAGATTACTATACCAGTTACTCTAATAAGTATTGCAATACTACTTATCAACGTTGACCATTTGAACAATAAAATAATAGACATGAAACTGCTCTTTTAATTATTTAAAATAAATAATATACAATTGCATATGCTATTCTTGAAATGGCATGTTCAGTTTTTCAGTTTGAAGTAACTGTAATTCAATTACAGAAAAATGCAGCTCTGGGGAACATAATGGTCTTCTTTCATAGATCTTAAAATAGCATTTACTTCCTTTTATGTTCAAAGGAAATTTCTGTGGAAATAAATGTTAATAAAGAAGAGCATGTTTAATATTTTACCTCTTTATAAGAAGACATGATCCTTTCAATGGCATCGGCCCCCGAGGCCAGTAGATTGCGAGCTGTTGTAAAGGCCTCTGTTCTTTCACTCACCAACACTTGTGTCTGACCGTCAGCCAGCTCTGTAAGAAACAAATCAATATGAAACATTGATTTATAATGAAATATTAAGGAAATACTAGTCTTATATGACCAATATTTCTAAAATATAGAATCACTGTAACATTATTTAAAAGGCTCTGCACAGAAATTGTAATGAGATTGTGTATATATACAGTAGTTATGGACAGTAGTTACACACTTCCACATACCGTTGTCAGCAAAGCCGGTGGCAGTTATAATGGGTACTGCCACCATAACCAGACCACTTCCACTCCAAACATATTTCATGAGGAACTGTTCAATCATGATGTACCACAGACGTTTTGATAGAATGAGGTTCATCTGCTCTGCCAGAACACTGTAACACTTCTGCAGCTGCCTCATCTCCACCTGCCACATGAGAACAAATTAAATATACTGACCACTGACAGAACTCAAAAGGAAAATGGCTAGTTATGGGAATCAGAAATTAAACATATACAGGCATTTGTATGCATGACTACAGAATTTGCAGTATTTACCTCGTTTTGTGATGTATAAGGAATAAGGTATTACATTCATATTATCTAGGCTATGCAACAGAGACAGGGCATGTTTATACAGTATATGATTGTATATAAGGTAAACATATACGAAGATGATAGCCTTTATGGCAGGGAAAAAAATACTATCTATATGAGTTTCTGTCTGTCTATTACAATAAAGTTTTGCCAAACTAACATAAACTTCTCTTAACAAACCTCTTTGTAGTTTAAACATATATAGTTATACACATTTCTTAAAGTGTCAATTTAATTCTATTTCCTTACATTCATTTTATTACCTTACATTAAATCATAGGATTTTAAGTAAAAATCAGCAACTTTCAGATGATTTTTAAATCTTTATTGACACTTGTGAGTGCCTTTTGTGATCCAGGGTCACATATGAATGATGAACATCCTCATTTGACTATAAAATGGTAAATATAAATAGTCCACTTTAGACATTCAACTATAAGTAACTACACTTCAACTACATGTCAACTAATTCTCATTAATTAGCAACTACATGTCTACTAACTCTCAGTGTGGACTCTTAGGGTAGGTTTAGGGTTAGTAGAATAAGTACTTGCAAAAGTTTCTCAAAGCTGCATGTTGTGGACCGATCAAAATAAAGTGTTAGAAGCAGGCAGCCTACTAATACTCTAATGACTGCTAGTGAACTTGGTGCTAAGTTACTTACTTTCAGTAGAATGGCTAAAGTGGACTTGCGAAATAAAGTGTTACTAATTTCCTTTGCATTTTTTTACACTTTATACAGGTAGGCTTATGCACACACATGTGCACACAGTGGCTTGAAATTCCTTTGCAATTTAATAAGCAATCACATTTGCACTATATGATTGATGTGTTTATCGCCCTCTGCCCCCCTGGAAAGCAATTACTAATGTTTTATTGATTTTTATTTATACATGCACATGCGCATTGCTCGTTTCCTCACCGTATGTCCCCTATAGAAGGCGATTTCCTCTGCATTGGCTATGATTCTGGAGTGCACATAACGCAAGTAGCCCTTCCTGTGCGCCTCCTCCGCCACCAGCTTACCGAACCTGGGCGAGCAGGCGCGCAGAACCTTCGCCGTGGCGAACACCACCAGACCCGCCAACAGAGTCGGTCCGGTCGCGTTCGCACCGCGAGATCTCGCAGTCTGTATTAAAGTATACGAAGTCAGTATCACGTCCAGAATGGGTTTGGTGAGGTTTGAGTACAGATGCGCGATGGACTGAGAGAACATCATCACATCCTCGGTTAGAGACTGGTCCGGGTTCGCCAGCCTCCCGTCCATATTGCTGACCTTATAATAGGTCTGATCGGTGAAATACGTTTTATATGCATGATTCACCAAACGCGTGCGGAACGCGAGCGCGAGCTTGCACTCCAGATAACGGATCGCGCTGTTGACAAATGTGGCCGGGATGGCGATCAGAAGCCATTTCATCAGTTTGATCACGAAGCTCCGCGGTTGCTTCTCTACGATCGTTTTCACTATTTTACCATCCAGACCTGCCACATAAATTGACAGAAACGTCCGTGAAACCAGGGCTATTGAATGTAAACATAGTAAACCCAGTTCTTTAGTTACAATCCTCGGGAACACGATTTTAACCAGTGCAAGAATCTGCTTGAAGAATTCCGCATTGACGCCGGGTGATTTACTAAGGCTAGAGGCAGTCTCTGGTGTGGATTTAGGAGCAGATATCACTCCATTCTCATGTCCCGGTGCAGACGTGTTGTTCTTGCTTGTTTTCCGTTGATTTATTTGTTTCCAGATGATGGGGTAAAGCGTCTTCGCTCCGTATGCGGCGGCCGCCAGGAACACCGCTCTTTTCGCCGCAGTGCTCTGATTCCATTTTACTTTTGATGCTGCATGGAGGATGTTGCTCATTTTTCAATCCTGCTTTTACAAAAATAAGTCGTTTGCAATCAGTTTGTTCCAAATTACATCCATGTGGTCACTCAATGCCGCAAACTGAGAATATATACATATAATTCTTGATACTGTAAGGTTGAAACTGCACCTCTAGGTAAGACGTTTCCGTCATTTGGGCTTTTCTTGGTGTTCACGCCTCTACTCCACGCTGATTGGTTGCCGCGCTTGACGTATTTAAATATAACAGAATGGTCTGATCCATATAGCTATAACATTACATTATTTAAAATTGAACTGAAGCATTACGTTGAAGCTTTAAAATGTTATATTATTATTTCTTTTTTCTTTAGTTTGCTTCTTTGATGCTGTTATAAATGTAAGTAATAATATTCGAAAACACTGTGATCCTCATATATGTATGTTGTATTAATGTTGTTGTTATGCAATAAAAAAATTAATAGTCAATGTCAAATCAAAACTTTTTTGTTTTGTTTTGTTAATGTGGTCTTTAAATGAAAACATTTTTCAAATATATAATAATATGTAACATATTATATTAATTATACGTATATTAATATAATTATATTAAAATATAATATGCTAATTAAATATATAATAAAATATTGTGTATTATAACATTTTGTTAATATCATAATTATGTGATTTTCGAATTTTATTATGTGCTTTTTAATAATATTTATAATAAAATCTAAAATCTGAGACCTAAACAGGCCTAACAATGTTGCTGCGTCGTTTCAGCTTTCTGTCCTAGTTACATTAATTGATGGTGATTTAATAACATTTATTCAGTTTCTTCTTTTTATTCAGTTACTTCTCTTATTCAGTTTAAATAAATAGCTGATGTGGGTTGATATCTGTTTTTTTTACAGTCTATGGTTGAGACCTATCATACAGACTACAGTATGGTTGACACGTCACACAAGACTACGCACGCTCGCGCAGTTATCTATTTATGATATTTACCTTATCAGTTGCTGCTCTTAACACTGACTTAATAGCATCATAACCCGATTTTTTTACGCTGTGAGTATTTATTTATCTGTAACGAGAGAGAGAGAGCCTCGGTGGGTGAAAAATCGCCTCAACTGAAGGCGACATGAACTGGGTCGGAGGATCTAGGTTTGTGCTAACCTGCTAACTTTAACAGCTAACTTTACTGAAACATGCTAATAACTGACTTTATATCATTAAATGTCTGTAAAATTAACATTTCAAGGAAGTCAAAGCGAATATGTCAAAATTACATCATATAAATTCATGAAGTATCTGTATAATGGCGCCTTTTCTTAACTAACGTTAAACAGGAGCAGGTATATGAAAAGCAAAGAAGACACAACAAAACAGAGAGTACGTATTTTTTTTTTCCTCCAAACCAACAGTTTGAGACTTTACACCCTTTTTAGGAACTACACATTCTTAATACTACGTTCAAACGATAACATTTTTGTTAATACAAATATTAACTACAGTTAAATGAATTTAGTAGGCTATGAATTGATGGATGATTGGACTGGGGTTACAGGTGGTTAGGTTTAATGTTTTGATGTGTTATTTTATCTAAAACCTGTGCTCATGTAATTCTCTGCTCCAACTCGAGGCATTTTTTCAAAAGCAAAGGATGAAAAGAAAGTCAAATATCGTGGACTCACCCAAAGAATACAACCCTGAAAATATGGATCTGCTGACATTATTCATAGTCAACCAGATTGCATCAAAAAAGGAGCAAACAGGTATAGTAAAGCTGCACTAATAATTTAACACAACTCAACTACAAAAAAGCTTATTTGTAGAATCATGTTATCATTTGTCTTCTAGAAAAACCAAAAACAAACCCTTTGACTGCTGTGAAAAGAACAAAAAGATCTTCGAAAGATCCTTTAGAGTTACCAATGAGCCCTTGTTCTCCTTCAAATCTGAACCTAGTTACCAGTCAACCACAACAAGGGTATGTTTCAAGAAACTTTGTTATTCCCTCTATAGGCTATATTTCCAAGTTATTTCATCTTCATATAGTGAGTATTTGTCTCAACAGTATTGATACCCCTGTTTATAAAGTCAGAAGACATCGTCTCTCTGAAGAATTCAAGTTCACACTGGTATGAAAGACTAAAATGGTACCACAAAATCATTGACCAGTATTTTATTCAGTAACCACTCATATAATATAAACTTGCCATTGGTAACATTTTCATATGTATATCTTTTTATCATATGTAATAATGGTTTCTTCATCCGTAGCTGTCTCCTTTGCTTGAATCAAACCTGTCTGATGCCAGTGGCTCAGAAAATCAACCGCACCCACCCTCAACGTCTTCTGGCTCCTCAGATCCATTCCAAAACAAACCTGCACAACACATATCCTCTTCTTCGCCAACTCTGGAAAATCCTAACAATATGAAGAACACTCCTCAGGTGTGATCATTTGAAATCCAAGGTTTTGCAACACAACTAAGTAACCCAAATTGTTACAGTGTATGTCTCTTTTCAGTTTGTGTCATTCTCTCAATCAACAAAGCTGGCTAATCTATGGTCAGATGAAGGTCTCATGCAAGATGTGTCACACAACTTCTCAGCACCTGGAAATCAGTTTGAGAGCACATTACCAAAGTGAGTACAATGATATTACTATTTATGAATGCAATAGGCCAAGAAAAGAGAATAGACACTGGGAAGTGCTTGTAACATGGAATTATCACAATTTGTTGCAGCCCAGAGAGGGGAGAGCATTCAGATGCCTCAGTTTTATGTCCACTCAACCTGTTTAAGAGAACTGAAGAACCGGAGGAGCCACTGTTCATAGATTTGAAGAACTTAGATCATAAATGTAATAATATAGCTTCTTGCACATAAGATAGCACAATTAAGATAATGTACTGTATAAAAATAGAAATAAAAACCCATAGAATAAGTCAAAACTTTCCAAAAACAATATTATATGCAATATATTTAATAATCTTTCCATAGTACAGTCAGTACTTTCATACACTGCATATTATAGATGTTTTTTGCCATTTTCAATTCTTTTAGTGATCGACTCAATGAATTCTTGTGATAGATCAGAAAATAAGGACAGTAATGGCCATCTCTCAACACAGGTATAAGCTTGCACACTCTTTGAAGTCGCCACACACACACACACACACACACATGTTGTTTTTTGTGATTTATGGGGACTCTCCATAGGCGTAATGGTGTTTATACTGTACAAACTGTATGTGGTATTGGCCTACACTGACTCTACACCTAAACCTACCCCTTACAGGAAACTACTTACTTTTTAGATTTTCAAAAAAAAAAAATCTAAAGCCTTTTGAATTATG
>JAUCMS010000079.1:13030423-13055279 GCA_032357445.1 Enteromius radiatus | reverse complement strand
AAATAAAGACACCTAATTGTTGTTCCATTCACATTATATGAAAGGAGGGATAAAAAGGTGACCTTTTGGCGTTAAAGACGACGTAATAAAAAATGTGTGTGCACCTAAATTTTGTGCTGGTGCACCTAAAAAAAAAGGTTAGGCGCACAAGTGCAACCAACACAAAAAGTTAGTCTGGAGCCCTGTATGGACAATGTGAGAACCAGTCGGTGGCATCAGTGATTCACATTCTGTACCCAATTTCTGTGTTCTCTGTTAAATGCCTTGCAAGCTACATGGTGTTAGAATGATCCACCCTCATAGAGCCAGTTTGGTCAAAAACATGCACACCAGTAGTCTACTGGAAGCCATTTTTGAGGGGTCTGGCAGTGCTTTTACTTGCACAAAGGAGCAGATACTGGTCATACTACTTGGTCCTTACCCTATTATATTCAGCTCTCCTCAGAGGTATCTCCTCCATGTTCTTAAAATTGTGCAGGGAGTCTAACTGAATTTCTTGCAATGACACATATGTATGTGCCATCCTACAAGACCTGGACTCTGCAACCTGGTTTGGTTACAGACACTGTTGTAAATATGCATTGTTTGGAAAGCACCATTGGTGTAATGCTGTGATAACTAAGTGTTCCCTGAATTTTACAAATATAAATAGCTTATTTCTATTACTTTTAATGGTAGAATCCTTAATTTTAGAATTGCAACCATGATCCCATATACATCAACATGTATTCAGTATTCATCTTTAGACGTCTTGGTCAATGGGTCTTGCACGGCAGTTACAGTGAGTCCATTAAACACTGTATTCCATTATGTAAGCATGTTGAAAGGGGCTTTTGAGACAGTCTATGCGCAAATTGGTTTGCTGCTGTGATGACAGTGCAGTCATTACGCATCCATTAGCAGGAAAGTAAACATGCTTTGTTTTGCCGATGTGTGTATGGTGAACTGGATGACGGTGTAAGAGTAAATTAGGATGGAGAGAGAGGCCATGCTCTGTCAGACTGGGAGGAGGGTGTCAATATTATGAGGTTACACACTTCAGACACTCCATTACTGTGACATTAAGGAACAGCGAGCAACTTGGACCTGCTAACACACGTAGTTATTGCTGCAACATACACACCAACAGAGCCAAACATAAAATTGATTTTCACTCAGGTTGGAGACCAATAAGCTGTTTGTTGACTAAAGCAAGAGGAACCCATTAGAAAGGGTCTAATTTCACAATTAGAGAGAGCTAGCAATAGATCTCCACTGGAGTCAGCTGCTGACCGTTTTACTTCCTTAACGATTACAATGACAAAGATGCAGGGTGTTACTTTATTTTATCCTTCTATTACGATTCTAAAAGTCCTATTAAAATGATTAAATTCTTGAAAAGAAGTCGTTTCTGGTATCTTTTTACTATAAAAAAAAAAAAAAGTCATGTGGGGTGACCAGAAATGTCCAGAAAACTAACTCTCAGAAAACAAGCAACAAGCAAGAAATGACACAAAATATGCACATGCAGACCCCCATTACTATGTATCAAATTCTTAAAATATCAGATTTTACCTTATCATCACAAGGCTAGGTTAGTTCAGGTTGTACAGTGTCATGCCTTATAAATCTTTGAAAACATAGACCCCTGCTTTTCCTGTCTGATAAAGATGATAGATGTAGATGATATTGCACCTGGAATTCAATTGGTGGTCCTGGTGATGTGGAGTGTCTAAATACAAATTGAATTTCCCAGTGACCCTATAGCCCCTTAGTGTCCATGTGCATCTCCCAAAAAGGCTTGATATTTACTTTATTTATTACACCCAGATCACTATAGCAGACATTTCCATGCTAAGAGCTGTCTAGGGAGGTATAATACAGGTATAAATCCATCACTTTTAGACATTTTAGCGTGAAATATATATTTTGTCATAGTATTCTGTCTCACCTGCCATCCGTGTTTCAGCTTGAACATTATGAAGAATACTTTTTGTATGCAAAGAAAATAAAAATAACAATGGTCCTTGACCAAATTGTGTTCCGAAGGCGACAGTGGATGATTGTTTTACGACATGGGTGATTAATGACAAAATTTTCATTTTGGGATGGAGTGACCCCTTAATTTTTGCATACAGCCCTTGAGGAGTTCTTGTGGTGTATAACATGAGAAAAATGTATAATTAAAGTTACACCTACCGAAAAGCTTTTGAGAACTTTTCATATATTTCATATTTAGACACGAGCATTAGTTCTTTCCGCAGCCAATTTAGTTCTAGCCCAATCCACAGCTTGAAAAGTGCCGCAGTCTCCTTTTTTCCACAGAACAAAACATGTTATGTCACGATGAAAACTGAATATTAGTTTTTAGGTGAACTTGTTCTCTTGGTCAAACAACTTCTACAGAAAAGCAATGCTGAGATCAAGACACCCCATCAACAGGCTGACAGAGGAAATCTCGTACATTTACATTTACATGCATGCTCTGGGGCACTGTCTCTTTTGATACATTCTAAATGACAATACACCAGATAACAAGACAGCTGTCACTATATGGTGACCTAGTGTACTACATCCTATATGTACTCATGAATTATTTAAATTGCCATTGGCAGGAAGCTCTAGAAAATAAGCCTGCCCATTAAATCATACTCACAGATGTGTTGTACAGCTGGAGTTGGGTGCCGTGGGGTCCGTCAGATGTAGCGTAACAGGAGGAGAATGCTGGGCTGACAGGAGGAAGCCGACAGATAGAATGCACAGACTCAAAACAGTACCTGTTCAGAAAGAATCAAAAATCCATATGTATAAAAACATATATTTTGGCATATCACAAAATATTCAGAATAGCATTTCAGATAACAAGGTAGTGGAAACCTGCGCAAGCTTTCATACAGGGAAGTTGCAGTTAAATCTGAATTTTATGATGAGAATGCATTTGGAATGAAAAATTTAAGAATTCACCTGTTGATGAGTTTTTCATTTTTGGGTGAACTTTTTCTTAAAAAGGCACCCGAATCTTTTTAGAAATAAATGCTTAATGTGCTGGAATATATTCTGCTTTTTCAAGTATGTAAGAATCTTACCAAAGATGCTTCCCAACGTAAGTCTGCGTCTGCCCACCCTTTCAACCAACCAAACGCCCAGCAGAGTAAACAGGAAATTTGTAAATGCTGTTACAGTCACTAGCCAGATGGCCAACTTGTCATCACGTACTCCAGACATCTGCAGAATGGTGGCGCTGTAGTACCTACGAACAGAGTGCAAAAGAAACATCTATATAAAATTCCTGGCGCGTTTCAATACATTGTTGTATCAGGTTACTTTTTATTAATAGATTCCGTAGTGACCAAAAAGCAAGAATACAACCGATTTTGCAATTATAAGAGCATGTTGGTATGCATTTCTGGACATACCCATGCACTTTAGCTACTACTTAATCTCTGACTGAGCCAGCCAATCAGTGCCACTTCGCCCACATATCATCCAATGAGACTGTGGCCTTGCAACTGTTATGCCATCTCAACTTTTTCAATGAAAACTGCCTCCTTTTGGTATCAAGCATACTTGCAACTAATTGCTTCATTGTCATTTACAGGGCTTTGAAAGCATCCGATAATTCTTTTCAGTGAGCTGTGCGCAGAGGTCAAAAAGATTTTTTATTAATCCTAAATCAGCAGGAGTTGTGCATTAATGTGCTTTAAACCCTTCTTTACTATTAAAACATACAATATACTGTCATTCTATACAGTAATTAAGCACGTACTCAGAAACACAGTCTCGCACTCGTCTGTGACATCAGCACTTGAACACCGCATAATGGATGTGAGGTTAAGCGAGAGAGCGACACTCGAGCAAAAGTGTTTTTCTCCACACAAAGGAGCGAAGCAGGAAAACATTCATTAACCTAAAGTAAAATGCCATCTTCCTGCTCTTTCTCTCACACACATTCATAAGGGATTTGCATTATTATATGCTGCCATAGTCTTGCATGCCGGCTTACACAGAATTAACTCATCCAAGGATTAAAATTCTTTTATTTACTCTCACTTTCATGTCATTCCAAACTCTTTCTTTTAGAATATTCACCCTACTCATTTCCATACGATACATAGTGAATGTTGACCAGTGGACTGGTCAAGCTCCGAAAAATAGTCAGTCATTGGTATCAATCATTCATGAGATGTCAAATTCGAATATGTACATACTTGAAACACATTTGTACAGTAAGTGAATATCAAAATCACATACATAAATGTCAATCTGCTCCTCAGGACATATTGTACTACTAAGTTATGACCTACTGATGGGATACATAGTTCAGCTTGACAGCAGTTGACTTACATTGTACAGGAAAACGTGTTTAAAAACTGAAACATACTACATGAAGGGCACTGGCTGCTTCAGAAATCGAATGCTTTAATTATTATACAGTAGGTGAAGTTTATTTTAAAAGTAAGTACCTGGATGAGTACTAACTACCTTAGCTTCTGACGTTATTCTGATGCATGTATACGATGGACATTTTACTATCCCACTAATCCAAAGAAGGTTAGGAATTCTGCTACTGTATGTTACCATCATCTATTTTTATGTGCATTTTGTAATATCGCATTAAAAAATGGCATAAATTCTACAAATGTTTTTTATGCGCATACTGTAAGTTAAATTTGCATTTTTGGATGGAAACAAAGCTAATCAAGCAATCAGGTTCCAAAAGTAAAAACTGATTTTTTTTTTTAAAGAAAAAACAACTATAAAAAATAGAGACAGACTCATTGTGATTTGTAAGCCTTTTGTTTGCATTATTTAAACTTATATGTAAAATACGCGTGTTTAACAGATGGATTTGTGGTGAATAAGTACATTACAATACATTGTCTGGATTGAATCAAACACTTTTTTTCATTTTGTAACTGGTTCATGGCTTATAATGCTTTAACAAAGACTTTAAGAAAACTAAATAATAATGGAAAAATACTTCTTAATACAGTATATCATACCTGGATTTAATTTCATACATCTGGCCAATTTTTAATTGATACAATTAATGCAGGAATCCATGCTAAGTATTTACAACAAAACCAAATACTCTGGATGCAGCTGCGACAAATTCCACAGAAATCGTGTGGTTTTTCAGTACAAGTAATTTTGTGGAAAGTCCAGGGTTCCTTCTGCTATTGCTAAAGAGAATTTAACAAGAGATGCTGAGATTTTGTGATAAAAAAAGAAAAGAAACAATGCTTTCAATCTACCCGCTGAGACACTCTCTCAGTGTGTATAGAAAGTACACGCTCTACTCAAAGAGTGCTGATAAGAAGAGCTGCTATGAAATCACACATTTGTGGTCTCTATTGTTTGGTCTACTGTGTCAGTTTTAAACTAGAAACAATGTTTAATTAGGCAGAGATCCAGGACAGAGGGCGTTTGTGTTTGTGAGGCCGCCGGATTTGCAGTGCTTTCCTGAAGTAATGGTTACTATACATTGCTTTTTATATTTTAGTAACTGTGTGATTACATATAATCTGGATTACATAATCAGACTCGAAAATTTGATTATTTGTAATTAGATTATTACATTTTAAAAAAATATGATCATATTACAGTTATTTTAATTACAGTAACGTAATTACAAACTGTTCACACAATGGCAGTAAATTATTGATTCTGCCTAATTGACCATATGCGCGGTGCGCTATTTAAAACTTCCAGATAAAGATAAGCCAGCTCGAAATCTTCCGGTGAAGCTCATTTTATACGTGCTATATATAGATAGAGACTTATTCTTATCAGAAATTAAGATAGTGGAATTAACATATTATTTCTGGTAATCCCAGGAAAGTACCCAAATAAGTAACTGTACATTTGGAAACACTTTATTTTTAGCATGCATATTACAAGAATATTAGCCATTTATTAGTGCTAATTAAGCACATGCCTTATTCTACATCCCTAATCCTACACATTACCTAAACTTAACAACTAGCTTATTAACTATTAATAAACAGCAAATTAAGAATTTATTGAGGGAAAAGTTGTAGTTAATAGCTAACAAGTGTCACCTATTCTAAAGTGTTAGCATACATTTTAATGCTTACAATAAACACTATTGTAACTGTTTAGGCAGTTAGGCGAATCTCCTAAACGACATTGTAATGGTATTCTCGATAATCAATATCTTATCTTCATAGCCATGAAAAAAAAAAACACATTGACAAATACTTTGCTGTCAATTGTTCATTAAGCTTTTTCATTGTTCTTGCATTATTGACAGTAATATGTCGAAACGTAATTTTTTGTGTGAATTGTAAAAAAAAACCTAATTTAACCAACTTATTAAAAAAGGTCATTTTGGCAGCTAATGGAAATTTTAAGCAAATTAATACCCCCTTTCGTGAAGACTGGACTACCGTTGAGCTTTTTGATGACTTTCACACTTCCATGTGTGCCTGCAGACCCAGGCCTCTGCATCATGTTTGCCTAGTTCTCTATTCCCAGTATTCCCTTGTGTTTAAAAGAGCTCTGTCTTGATCCTTAAAAACATTCTAGCTCCATTCCACTGAGTAAATGAAAACTGGAAGCCTTTGGTTGCCCTCATCAAGGGTCTTCTGGGGGAAAAAAAGCAACAAAAAAAAACTCATTCCCTAATTGTCTCTTCTATTGGCCACAAACATGCTGGATGAAAACCTGTTAGAAAATGACACGCGGAGTACAGTAGTTCAATGATACAAAAGGAAGAGTTATTGTTTGTGGTAAAAGTGGTGTCAAAGGTCAGGAAACGAGAAGAATGAAGGCTAAGCCGCTGATGAGCGTTCACTACAGGGGTAGATAATAGATGTGTCTTATTCTTTGCACACCATGGCAATTGCTTTCTTTCCCTGTTTCATATTACAGCAGTTATGTCAGTGGGGTCAGCGACCCCTGTGGATGTCTTAAGATAATCTCAGCTGCTGATCTAACACCACCTTCTGCATCAATAAATGCAAGATAAGGACACCAAATATCATATACATTTGTATTTGACTTTAAACTACAATTGCGCGAAGTGTATAAAGCACCATGAATGACGTTGGTTTACCTACTATAAAACATTGATCACGAATCATGATCGCCATCACGACCAGCTAAATTAGCATCTGTCTAGTTTATCAACCAAAAATAGAAATCCATTTCTTGACTTTTATAGCTTACGTAAGCTGGATTGTTGATGCAGATAGTTAAAAGATTCTCAGTGAAGCTGAAAAATAGAACAACAAGACAGATTGACCTTCAGAATTATGCAAGCGCTAACATAGTCACGGCTTTGAGTTATCTACAGTGCTGTTAACCTTCCTACAAACGCCTCGGCGCACAAATGAACACGAATGAAAGATTTCGCTAAACACGAAATGGCAAAAGCCGTGGACTCATGCCAAGCTGTGAGATGGATTCTCTGAAAATAGAAACTGTTAGAAGAGCACTCGGACATAACCCTGCATGGCAAATTCACCCCAGACTTCTCAATGTGAGTCAAGGAAGCAACAGAGATGTCAGATGGCGAGCGAGGGATGGGGGGGAGGTGCTCTGATGGGGATAGAAAAGGTAATTGTTGAGTGTTTGGATGAGATAAAGACCGGTGTGGTGGATGTCTAGACTGGTTCTCATTTGAAAGTGTAGAGTATTCACAATTTTTTTGATCTTTTGAGAAAAATCTTTACTCGCTAGGAAAATCTACAGACTTCTCATTGCAGATCTGAAACTATGCTGGAACATGGACATCTTTCAGAAAGATGAATAAATTTCAACACAGATGTGGATGAAACATCAAACTAAAGTACTCTGAAAGTGACTCATTTTTGACTCATCTTCATCATTTTTTTGTTAATCAACATACAGAGCAACCAAGTCTGGCTTCTGATGAATGACTCTTATGAGCCACTTCCTTTCATTTTTACATATATTCATTTAGCAGATGTTTGCACCCAAAGTGACTTTTATATTTTGTAGTGAATCTCAAACACTTTAGAGAAGTTTGTGAATTAAACTTGACTTGCTTACTGAACCAAATATCATTAATTTCTGCCTCAGTGCACCAAAAACTGATTATTTTATTGTATTCTAAAGGCGCATGAAACCTAAATAAATAAGATAAATAAATCTTCAGTGGGATGTTAAGAAAACGTAATCGTTAAGAGGTTTCATGAAAAAAAGGGAAATCATCAAGTGTCAAAAAATAAAAAAACAAGAGTGAATGCCTATAACCCTTCAGTAAATAATAGACATTCAACAAATGAACAAACAAAGTAATTAAAACCTTTCACTGCGCAAAACGTTGAATGTCATTATTTTGATTTTATTTTGATTGTATTGTTTTAAAAATGTTTATGCATTCATTTATAAATGTAGTTAATTAATTTAGTTTTAAACAGTTTCGGTAAAAAACAACACAGCGTTCAAATACTTACTGGATTGAAAATGATGTGCAACCTTGGACTGAAAGGGCGAACTTTACTCAATATTTTGAAAGTTTTTAAGATAAGCTTACTGTTAGTATGCAAAGGCACACTAGTATGCAACTGCATTTCTTGCAAAGTTGTGTATATCTGCAATATTTAAGCATCTCGTTTTGCATCTTGTATATCTTGTCTCTCTGTAAATGCACCCCACAAATCATCTAGTATCGGGTACAAAATACAAAAACGACATATGATTCATTTAAGCCTTGTTTAAATAACTAGAATCCATTTTATAGGAAGTCATCAGTGTTAAAAGCCCCTACTATTCTGGAAACATAGAAGTGTACACAGGTGCCAGATACTAGACACTCTCAAATACAGAATGTTCCCTCGTAAGAGACTCCTGCTGGTTCATTCACTCTAGCCGAAGGTACACACACATCACACTGACATTTAAGTTATGGGGCTTTCTTAAAGGTCTTACTGCTGCCACACTCCACCGAGAGAAAAGTGAGAGTTCAACAGCTATTCGTCTTTTTTCACACACAGGCCTCAAAGGCAGCATTATAATGACTGAAAGCTCAACGACACTGACACTGAGTTGTGATTTCACAGAATGTCATGATGACTAGCTTTTGTACGTGTGTGATTAATTACGCATTGGGTATAATCACACATGGCCAGAAGGTTGGTGTCAGTCTTGTTTTAGAGCAACAACTATACCATATACACTGTATACTCAACCTGGTCCCGTAAAAAATATATAGAGAGAAATGTGAGCACAAAGCGCCGCTGTCCGAAGATGGTCCTCAAGCGGACTTCGCCGCCTATGTGGAGTGGACACTCCGGCTCTCCGTCTCTGCCTCGGCCTCCTCAGCAGTGGCTCCTCCGTGGATCAACGGAATGGCTGGGCTGTGGGTCCCGCCGGATTCCTCCTGCTCCAGATCCCTCTTGTTTCCACCCTGGTTCCTCCCTCCATCAGCACCACCATGGACTCTGCCAGTCGTCCTCCTCCTGGACACCTGGACCACCTCCAGAACCTCCTCCAGACTTTCCCTCATGCCCTGTCTGTCTGTCTACGCCGCGAGGACTTCAGAATTTAACCTCTAGAGCCAGAGTTGAGAACCCCTGTTGAAGAAGCACTCACTGAGTGTGGGTGCTTCCCAAATGCTGTGCTCTACACAAGATCAGCTCTTTTCAGTTTGAGTCCAGGCCATGATCTGAGTAGGAGTCAAAACAGAGACCTGAAGAGTCCAAATGCTCCCGAGTCAAGCGACTTGAGAGTTAATATGGTCTTGAGTACAACAACACCGCTCTACACTCAGCTGTAGCTCATCTTAGCTGTTGGCAAAAAAGACTATCCTAAACAATGTCTTGTAAACTGTGATAAAAACTGGCGGGTGTTTTGGAAGTGACTTCCACTGACTATAATTTACTATGGTTTCATGCATTATTAAATAAGCATCTCTAGAACAGAATGGAACTACAGTGGTCAATCCTAAATCATAAATGTTGACGTTTCCTGGGGGCCTCATTTTAATATGCATTTGCTAGCATACAAAACAAAATACAAAATAAATGTAGAGTTTCTTGGATGTTTACATTTATAGCTGGTGATGGACTGTATAAAAACAGGGTTTTAATGTGGTTTCTTTACAGTCCATCATCAATCTGTAATATTACTTGCTTTGTAGGTTTGTCTTGGTTTCCAGTGCATTAAATCAAGATAAATGTACTTGAGAATGCAACATGTTAGTTGGCTGGGGGCTGAGTAAAGGCCTTCTGTAGCAAATCGATGCATTTTTGTAAGACAAATATCCGTATTTAAAATGTTCTAGACCTTTTTATCACATTTCCGCTGACTGTCATGTACAAGCCATTCTGGGCAGATGACGTAGGACATATTCAAATTCCAATTTTATAAATTTTTTTAATGGGAGTGATATTCTAGTGAACATGCATCAAAAACTGATGACAAAATGTATGCATATTTTTGCTTCTATCTAAGGCATGGTATTTCCCTTGCAGGGTCAGAAAGCTCTCAGATTTCATCATAAATATCGCCTTTTATGTTCAGAGGTTGATTGAAGTTCTCAAAGATTTGGTGAACTATCCCTTTAATGAGGCACACAGTAAATCATGACAAGAAACAAATAGGGCTTTGCTATATTTTTAAACACTGAAAATTTAAACATTTGTCATAACCTTTTTCTTTAAAAAGATGACTGAAGGTATCAGGCTGTTGGAGTTTTCTCTCTCTCTCTCTCTCTCTCTCTCCAAAATAGAAACCCTGAATGTCAATGAGCATTCTGAAAGGATTTTGCATACGGACTGACTCACAGAGCAACAGATTGCTTGTGTTGTGTTTGGTTGAATCTCAAACACAATCCATCTTCATGATAAACGTGATGTAACAGGAGTGAAGGGACGTAATGGAGAACAGGCTGAGAGCATTTGGGGGGGGGGGGGGCACTGTGGACTCACACTCAGCACTGAAGCCAATAAGAATGTGTGTGTGAGAGAGAAAAACAGAGGGAGACACTAAGAGAGAGACAGACAAAGAGGTAGAGAGAGAAGCACTCCCATGGGGACTAACCTATTTCACTAATGAAAGGAATGAACATTGTTTCGAGCTCAGATGGTATACGGCATTATATACACACAATGATCTACACCCAACAACACACACAAAATACAGACACAACCTAATATGAAAGCCATACATCTAACCCAAAATATTAAAGCTTTTGATGCAGACAGCAGCAAAAATGTTGTACAGTGTAACAGTACAATTTAATGATATTAGATTTCAGTCAAATCAAGTCCTCATTGCACGTAACTATGGATTTGGGAGCTACGGAATAGTTGAACTCTGTTGTTAATTACTCAACTATTACTGAACTTGCAACCATAGTAAACCCCTAGAACTCTCACCATTTTTGTTTGCAATATGCATCAGACGGTCAGTGAACAGACAGAGGGAGGTCCATACAGTAGCTGGCAAGCATGAATCATGCACTACTCCATACGGATCAAAAAATCACAGAACGCCAAAGACTGGTGGTGCCAGTACTCTTGCAAAGCCAATGAACAAGTCCTAGTGTGCCAAAAAGAACAAAAACAGACCAACAATGTATCACTCGAGCCAATCAGTATTGCAGATGACCGCTAGTGACACTAATTAGCATCCGTCTTTATTAAAACACAGAGGTTTCCGGATTGTTCTGCCTGTTTTGGCAACAGGGATTAATCTAATCATTTTCTCCAGGCACAGATGAGGCTCAGTTGCTACGCACGCTTACACATATAAAAAATACCATCTAAAAAAACCCCACCAGCACCTAACATCAGCAAAACTGATCACAACCCTTGAGATGTTGCTAGCATTTCTGTGTCTAACAACGATGATTTATACTAAATGATACATTAATTAGTGATTAATGGCTTTGAAGTGGAGCGAGGGGAGGGAAAGCAGGCGTGTTCAATGTCTGATTGGAAGGAAGCATTAGCACAAGCTAATTACACCAGTGCTTCAGCCTACACAGGGGTCCATCAGGAGGGGCTGCTGATCACTGATAAAACAAATCTATTGTCCTGTTGTCCAGATATATTAAGGCGGTGAAGACATTGACTTTTTCATTCAAAAATTAGCAGTTCATTTGTGGCCTTATAATACACACACACACACACACACATATATATATATATATATATATATGTATATATTAGTGGTGTCAAAATTAGTGCATTAATGCATACAATTAATCCTAGCTACGCCCCTGCGTTAATTGAGTTAAATAATTTTTATTTTTGGATTGGCCACACCCCTCACAACTGCTGTTTCTGTGACTTTATCTCTTGACGAGAAGTGCATTTATTAAAATAAGATCTTTACTACCACATCAAACAGGAGACGTTTCACTTCAGTGCCAAGTACGTGTCAAAGGATCGCAAAAACATTAGAGCTAAATAAAAATAGGAGCTTGCAATGTTGTGGTCAGTTCATGAAGCTTCCAATAAGACAATTAAAGCTGCTTTAAAACTGTGCAAGCATATAATATATTTTATATGAGTCATATTTAATAACATGTCTCTGAAATGGTTTTCAGAACGGTCTTGGTGTAGCCCAGCGCTGTCTCACTCATCTAACACGAACGATTTAACTCATCAGCTCATTAATAGAGACTTTAAAACCTGAAGTGGGTAAGAAAAGGTAAAAAGACTTGAGAGTCAATAAGATTTGTGTCAGAACCGCGTCACATTCAGCAGCGGCAGCTCTTAAAGAAATAACAGCTAAAATAACCAGCTGCTGTGATGTCTATTAATCAAAGGACAAAGAAAAAAAAAGAATAGCTTTAAGGATTCATCGATATGTAATTTAGAATGTGTCTGATAACTTCAATTTCATTTTCTGTATATTTCTGCTGAAGGGAACAAGTAAATATGACATTTATTATAATGGGTTTATAAGTTTACTTAAATTAGAAGTTCTTTTTTTAGATTTAAATGTTAAAATTGATAGCTCTCAATTACAGTATGCTGTATTTAACAATACAGATTGTAGCAAAGCACTGAACATTATCAAATAGGAGAACAGAGTGATGGTAATGTATAATGATGAGATTAAACTATTTATTTATTAAATGCAGAGACGCTCTCTATAATCAAAACGATTATAATCACTAGAAATGTTCCAGCATCTATTGTGTGTTTGAAGTCTTTCCAGCCCTGTATTATTGTGAAATATAAAGGCTAAATGTTTCACCAGCCATTACAACAATCTTCAGTGTCTCATGATCCTTCACAAATGATTTTAATATGCTGATGCTATCATTTTTGCTTATAGATATAATAGTAATACAACATTTGAAATGATCAAGAGGGTACTTTTTGTTGCATACACTCACAATATCAAACAGTCGTTGCGCTTAAAAATAGGACGCACAAACAGAAAACACCACTTTATTAATAAATAATCAAAATATCTCCTTTGTATATAGTAATTACTTTTGCCAGTCTTTTGAATAGGCTATATATTAAAGCCTTCTTATGGTTTACTTTCCCACCCCCAATATATATATATATATATATGAAATTAATTCAGTTAATATAAAAGTGCAATTAGTTGGCTAATTGTATGTGTAGTCTAGTCGACGTTATAGTACAGTGAACTTTTACCAGTGAAAATGCTGTAACTACAGTGTTATAAACACTACATGCTTGTCTGAACCGAATCAATATTTCCGACCAACATAAAATCGGCACGAGTCCCCCCCAGACATTTGCTCCATGAGAGGTATTGACAAATGCTTCTTGCCGAGGTTAAGCTTGACAGACATTACATCCCACAACAAGACTTCCTGCGTACAAAGGACTGACATCTGACAGTGCAAAATCGATTGAGGAGTAGGGGATTGTGGGTAAATACGAAATAGCACATCAGGTTAAACCAAATACTTCATATACGTGTGTATGATTGTACCTGTCAATTTTAAATGCACTACTTTCTGTCTTGATTGACAACGACAGAAGGAGAAGAATGAAGGTGTTTGATTTATCGAGAATGTCATTTTATGACCCATCTGTCATGACCTGTCATCTTCCAAAATGACAGCTGAGAAAAAGTAAACACACAGTCACACACACACACACATACAATTTTCTCCTCTCCCTCCCATTAACACTTCTCATTTTGCCGTGAGGGGTTGCCTAGCAACAGCACACATTTCGAGATTGTTTACGATGCTTGAAAAATAGTTCAGCGCATAAGGAGCGAAAAAGACAAGAGATCACGAAGAGGAAGTCACACTTTAGTAGGGTATCCATTAAAGTTCAGCTGAAATGAGAATTATAGGCACAGTGACATCTGTGAATGTGAATAAACAACTTGTGGATTTTGTATCGGACATTTTACAAGCACAATAAAAAGAGAATAAAAAACAAAACACATTCCAATAAACCTAAACATCAAGTACTTTACAAGAAGGCTGCATTTGTTAACTGTGTTTAAGGCATTAGCAATGTGTTTGTTTCCAATATAAACAATTCAATATTGTTAGTTTGTTAGATGAGGTTCAGTAAATAACATTAATGCATGTTGGAATAAACATGTATTAAAAGTATTTTTAATTGTCAGTACTGTAAAATGCTAAAATAGCTCAATAACTAAAACTTAGCAAAAGCTATATAGATTTATTTATTTAAAAATATAACAAAAAATTACAAATGGTAATATATAAAGAGGTAAACAGAAAAAAACCCCATCTAAACAGAAAAGATAATAGAAATTAAACTCTTCTAAAGTCATGTTCCAAGGTAGCATTGCATGTGAATAAAGTAATCCCAGAATGCACTGCAACACGTAAAAAAAAATTGAGGATAGTTTGATAAAATGCATTTATATCAATTAAAACTATTTTCATTAAAAATAATACATTTTCTGAAAATAATGTACTATTTTAGTATCGTGCTAATATCAACATCTTAGCTTAGCATCATGCTAATATCAACAGCTTAGTTTAGCAACATGCTAATATCAACAGCTTAGCTTAGCAACATGCTAATATCAACAGCTTAGCTTAGCAACATGCTAATATCAAACTCGCTAAAAGTAAATAGTCTCTTGCAGAGTTTTTGTTTAAATGAAGGTGCTTCCTTAAATGTAGTTTCCTATGTAGACCGCAAGGCGGCTAAGTATGTTTCTGAAACAGAATTGTTGAGTTTTCTTTCAAGAAACCATAACAAGTGCTTTAATAAAGTGCTTAAAAATAAAATAAAGAACTGTGCAACGTGGCCTCCTAATAAAATAAAATAATTGAGCTAAGAATAAGAGTAAATGACACTTACATGACTGTGTTGATGCCAGAAAGCTGCTGGAACATCTGGAGTCCACAACCCACAATGAGAGCGCGGCGTGCCGGAGGGTAGGTCAACATGCGCCAGATCACCGGGCCCTCTGAAAGCACAAATATAAATACATATTTACGTCAACATGTAGACCTACATCAACAACCAGAATGACTCACATGCTATTTTAAAAACTACCTCTGTTAAAGCCTCATATACACTGACAGAGATTAAATGGATTAAATGAGATTTGAGTGCCTTGGTGGAGTCACGGGTGTAGATTTGGGAATGGATGATATTCAGTTTATGGATTCAATTAAAGCACTTTTTATGCCCCAAAAACATCTCAGAATATCAGCTAAACCAAGACGACGCTACAAAACACACAGGGCCTAAATTGCATACATTTGTTAATATTTGTGTGTACTGTGTTTATTTATTATGTATACACACACATACATTTACATGTATATACAGTTACATTTTTATATTATATTATATATTTTTATATTATATATAAATATATTTAATATATAAACATATTTTCTTAAATATGCATGTGTTTATATTTATATATACATAATAAATATATACAGAACACATTATTGACACAAAAACTTTTATTTTGGATGCAATTAATCGCAATTAATCATTTGACAGCAATAATTCAAACATTTAACCCAATCAGTAAAGAGACTACCACAGAAAAATCAGTAGCAAAAAGAGTGAAAAATAACAGCAGAAGGTTTTGGCATGTCATGAGAAGGAAGAAAATGATGACAGAACATCCATTTTTGGGTGTATTATTCTTTTAACTCTATGCGCTCTCACATAAAACCCTATTGGGAGAGAAATTGTCCTGTGTTAGCCTGATATTGTCCGAGGAAGCTTGCAGGTTCTCGTGCCGAGCGATGACTGGATGTTCTCCAGAGACAGTTACTAGAGACGCTCATTTGATTACCATTCCAAACTCAAATTCATGAACTGCTCGGATCAGGCCTGTACAGAGGAACAGCGCTTTTAATGAGATGCTAACTTCATTCACCTAGACATGCAATCTTACTTCCAAACAAAACTGCCAAAACATCTGTGTGCCCTTTTAATCTAATTGCAGCATAGATTTGGTAACTATGGAAGCACCTGAAGTCATCACCGAATGCAATATATCTGTATTTACTCTAAGATGATGTGAAGGACCATTTGTTTGTTTTCATTATTTTTAATAATTGTAAGATATAATTATTACATATTTTTTTCTTTTTCTTTTATTTTTTTACAAAGCAAAGCAAAACAAAGGTGTACACATAGTGTTCAGTACACTTTTATGGCTTTATATATAATGGCTAAATATATATCAGTGCTGTCAAATGATTAATCGAAATAAATTGCATTCATAATAATAGTTTTTATTTGCATAGTATATGTGTATGTATATGTATATGTATATTTATTATGTATATATAAAAATACACATACAGTTTATATATTTTAAAAATATTAGCATTTATTTACATGTTTATATTTCTATTAATATAATTTATATATATATATAAACATGACATATTTTTTTGAAATATATACACATGTATGTGTGTGTATTTATATATACATACAGTAATAAATATATACAACACGCATATATTACGTAAACAATATATATATATATATATATATATATATTTTTTTTTTTTTTTTCAATAAAACAAAACTAAACAAAATAAGACAGGCAGTTGTAAAGTGTATAATGTGCCATATGCAGTATTTGAACCTGAACATTTGAATATAAAACATATTTGAAGAAGTGCTGTAATAAAGCCCTTGAGTTTTTCTCTTAACATACTTTACACCCTTAAATTTTGCTGTCACCCTGACGAAGATCTCCTCTCCATCTCCATGGAAACCGCTCGTTTCAGTTAGCTTTACTCTTTCCTATTATCAAAGGTACAGTCATTAACCAAAGCAGTGAAATGTTAGCAGTACAGCAGCTGGTGAATGGTCTGGATTGCGTGTGGCATGTGTGCTTAAACTGTTTTTTTTTTTTTTTTTACAGATAAGGT
This sequence comes from Enteromius radiatus, assembly GCA_032357445.1. Classification (NCBI taxonomy): domain Eukaryota; kingdom Metazoa; phylum Chordata; class Actinopteri; order Cypriniformes; family Cyprinidae; genus Enteromius; species Enteromius radiatus. The sequence goes on along the minus strand of JAUCMS010000079.1, from coordinate 13,037,962 downwards.
AATTATTTTCCTTCTGATCCTCACTATCATGGAATCCCCAATTATGCTCAATTGCAATAACACTAGCCATAAAAACACCTTTTTAGTTAAACGCCTCTATAAGCAGTTAGAGTGTGCACTCTTGACTCGTGTGACAAGAGCTTCTTTAAGTGGAAATCATTTTACACATCAATTACTGTTACATGAACTCCTTACAGTAAAGAGAACAAATCAGCAAGAACAAAACCATTTTATAGCATTTTGCTAAATTTGCACTGAGTTGGGTTCCACTGAGTTAAGCTGCAGTACAACATTATAGAAATGTTCTAAAAAAACCCACATAAAATTAAGCTATGTAATATTCCATAAACTTTGTGAAAATGCCACCTATATGTCTCAGGTGTGTATTATTATTATTATTCCGCTTATACTACATTTGCCACACCTCAAGACATCGATCAGATGATATATTTGAATGCTATTGTGAGTAGGATTATTTATTACACACCTCATCCAATGATTCCTTGCTAATTCCAAAACGTCATTTTAGATCTAGTAATGGAAGCATGAGCTGTTGATAGCAGACTAATGAAGTTAATAGCTAAGTTATAAGTGTGTGTGTGTGAGTGAGTGAGAGAGAGAGAGAGAGAGCATGCGAATTACCTCAGAGTCTGTGCATCTCTCAAAAGTGTTTGGCGAAAACAGTGAAACTTTCATTTAAGTTATTTTTCTTCACTAACAGCGCTGTTGTTACCTCACTTATAAAAAGTCAAGTTGTTTTTAGGTTGATGTTAAGGATAAAGTCGTCAGAGTAGCATTAACAACATGTTAATGTGCTTTTTTATCAAACTGATTATTATATTTTTGGCCAGTGTCGTTGTGGGTTTTGGTTATTTTCCTCTTGTAAGGCCTTTGAAATAATATAAACCATTTTGCGAAGTGATATGGAACAGCTGCCTAGAAACATGTTCGCTGTGCGTTGTGAGCTGATCAGATCACATACTCTCTCGCTCTTTCTCTCTCCCTCAGAGACGCACACACAGTAACATGCTAATGTGCTAATGTAGTTAGCACAACATTAACATCAACTTAAAAACAACTTGACTTCTCACAAGAAAGGTATCAACAACTATTCACTATTCACTATTAGTGAAGAAAACGAACTTAAAGTTTCATTGTTTTAGCCAAACACTTTGGTGAGATGCATAGACTCTGAGGTAATTCACACTCTCTTTCTCTCTCTCTCACACATACTCAGTTATTAACTGCATTAGTCTGCTATCAACAGTTTAAACCTCCATTACTAGGTCTAAAATGGCATTTTGTAATTAACAAAGGAGGTATTGGATGAGATGTGATAGAAATATACTATATATAGCATTTTAAGTACAAAAACTGGACAAAAACCTTGTCTTGAGGTGTGGCAACTGTAGTATAAGCGTTGTTTAGTGCTTGGTAACTTGCTTTTTTCTCTCAGATTCAAGCGTATAACCTACAAATGTATTTACACAACATTTGTGAATATACAGTATCCAATGCTAAATGGTATGTCACAGTAGGTCACATGATGAATAAAAGTTATAGTGAACTTTTATCTAAGCATTCAATGTCATGATCACTGCCACCAGAAATACACCAGCTGACCAAGCAATCCATAAAGAAATCCATAATCGATGAGAGCAAGTGACCTTCACTGACAACAAAAATCCCTGTCAGCGATTTGTGGATCGATTCAAAGATAGCAGGCTGATCGATATGTGCTGTATACTTTGCAACCACAAAAAGGCAGTCAACTGCATTCATCAATCTCTAATCAAGCATGTGCGCATGCTGATTGCACTACAAGTTTCTGCCAGCACGATGGACCACTTGTGTGTCATTATAAGGGAGTTCAATGGAGGGCAGGCGAAGAACGAGTGCCAGCTCCTTTCTTTCATAAACGCCATGGCAACAAAGAAACAATAAGATGAATGTGCTATTAGGCAGTCTGATATCTCTTTTGACACGCGTTTGACCAAGCGTCATGTAGAACTGTTGCCAGGTATTCCCATTTTCAGTCACCATCTCCAGACTTGGTTGAGTTCAAGCCGCCCTGATACACAGATGCACCTTGGCAGCTGGGTAGTTATCTGAGACTGCCCCGGGTGATTGGTTGCTAGGTTTCCAGACGTGCCCAGGAGATGGAAGCGAGGTCTCGCTTTTGCTTTTTCACTCTTTCTTGCATTTTTTTTTCTCTAGTACCGTCACCTAGAAGCTTTATTCATTTAGGCTCTGAAAAAAATGGTACAAAGAAAGCCTAGATTTCCACATACTAAAATAATGTGCAGAAAAAGCAACATATTTGATGGGGAAAAAATTCTGTCTTTAATCAGCGGTAAATATCCGGTCCATGATTTCACATTGAGCCGTATATACTACACACAGCTGTTGTTCACTGACGAGCTGCGCAAATCCACGCTAATAATGAATATGGTTAAGCGCATGTCACTACGGCTGTGTGTAGTATACTGTATATACGGCTCAATGTGAAATCACCAACCTGATCTCACAGCAATTCGTACATATTTTACGAGGTGGCTAATTCGTACAAATTTGTACGACCTCACTCGTACAAATTCATACAATTTGTTCTAAATCGTACGTATTTTACGTGTTGCCAATTCGTATTAATTTGTATGAATGACCTAAACTTAACCCCGCCCCTAAACCTACTGTCACAAGGTATTAGACAAATCGTAGAAAATGTATATGAGTGAGGTTGTACGAATTAGTACGAATTGGCACAAATTTGGCATCTCGTACGAATAAATACGAATTGTTCATGAGACTGTGTTGGAAATCACACACCTATTAGACTTTACCGCTGATTACAGAACCGGCTTTACTGACAAAACGCGCATTACATATCGGCCGATGATTATCGGTGCATCCCTATTTTATTTTTTTTAAATTTACAATCTTACAGTTCTGACTTCTTAACTTGCAATTGCACGTTAATTGCAGCAAATTGAAGGATGAGTCGTAGTTAATAGTTAACAAGTGTTTTATATTGTAGTGTGTTACCAAAAAAACTAATTCACTCTCTGACGGTGTGTCAGAATCTGTTCTTCTAGATACTTTACCGCCACTTAGTATTCACACCTGTTTGTGAGTATTAACAAGTCATAGTTTTATGTAATCAGAGAGGCGTGTGACCAAAATCAAATTTTTTGCAAATCTTGCAAAAAAACTGGTTGGCTAGTTTTCTTTACAATGCAATGAAACAGAGTTTAAAAAGCCCCATAGAGTATAAACTACTCTACTAAATATTACTAGGAACTGCATTAGTTAGGTTACTAGTTTAGCCACTCATTGATGCAATGTGACATTCAACTCACTCAACCCCAGGAGTGGTTCTAAGATTTCATCCTCAGGGGGGCTAAACCCTTAAAATGATCTACAGTAAATAAGCAAATAAGCTTATAAAAACTGTATGATTACTGTATGAAGTAAATACACTAATAAATATACAGAAGCTATGGCTACTCATTTTTCTTTTGTTGTTCAACATTATTTACATAACAAGTGCATGGATCCATTATCGACACACATTCGGTATTTTCGTTACTTCACTTAAGACGTGTTAACCGACTGTGTTTACTCAGATACTCATCAAGGAAGCCATAGTATTTGCTCAAGAAGGTAGATTCCAACTTGTTACTTGCGTACTGCAAGAACCGACCTGCTCAACCCCACCACCATATTTTTTGTAAGTGATTAATAGAAGTCCAAAACTACAGTTAAAATAAAAAAAGTAGTATGCAGTATGCTTACTGTGGAGTATATACTTAACAAAACACTAGAATCATATTTCAAGTACTGAAGGAATAGGTATATTACATCAGTATTGACAAAATGCCAACTTTTCTCACCATGCTGGCATAAGGTTCTGTATACCGACAGGTTTATCACAGGTTTTGTCAAATAAGGGTTTGCTTTTGTGGCCTTTTGGAAGGTGAGAACTATATGTTCCCAGATGTGCAGTGACATTTCACCGGCACAAAGCTCACAAAAGCTCATAGTTTGGTGATGGCACCCTATGGCCAGTGGGGTAAAAAAAAAACAGCTTTACAAAGTCATGGCGAAACGAGGAAGCCTGTTTGGAGTAAGTAAACTTGACATGTATAAATGACACGTTGGGTGAATAAAAAAATTCTAAATTTGGGTTAGCTATAGCAAATACCACTTTTACTACGAAAATAAAAATAATTAGTCTGTGTAAGGTAACGTTTGAGTGATGAATGAATAGCACTTTAAGCTTCCATAGATGCTAAATCAAACATCAAATGTTTATTATCTTCTACAGACTCTTATTATTTTCCATATTCTAACTAATTACAGCTGGGAATTACTTATTTATGTATATCTCCCCAAAAGCCTCAAGCGTGGGCGACCCTGAGAATGCTTTATTTGAAAAAGTCAGAAAATATTTGCTGATAACTGCAGCAGCCTAGAATACGACCGAGCTTCTGCTGCACTGTGACTTTCATTTAATATTAATAAGCTGAGAAAAATCCTACAGGAGAACAGAGGTCTTTTCACTCTCTCTTTTGTCCCTTAGACCTTTTTCATCTTCTTTTTAATTACAGATATGCTGTGAAATTTGGGACTAAATCTCTGAATATTAAAACAGTTCATATTGTGAGAGCAGAATACTGGCATAATTCATAATCATCATTGTTGGTTCAACAATTAGGGACACTTTTGGCAAATTGAAAATTAACCATCGCTTTTAGAAAGCTCTGCAATTATTCAATACTAAATGGTTTGGTAACATCAAGAAATCTACTCTCAAGAAATGATTTATAGACATACGCAACAAAAGAAACAAGATAAAGTCTAGACTGATGACAAAGAAAAAGATTTATTTCTAAAAAAGGCTTAAAGGACATTTAATCTCTTCAAAGTCAGACATTTAAGGACAAGGGAAGAACAAAATGCCACCTTTTTGATTGGTTTGGTATTGATTGTAAGGCAATAAGAGTTCAACAGCCCTGTTTTCACAGATGACAGAAGAACATAAGGGACAAATATGCTTTACACAGCTGTCTGTCTGCTGCTAGCTTAAACACTCTCCCATTCATTTGAGATGAATAACAGGGCCACTAAATATCACCTGATCTCAGCGCTGTTGTCATTGGAAACACGACTTACACAAAAGCTCATCATAAATGTAGGATTTTCATTTTAGAGCGAGACACCAAGCTACTTATTCAACAGATTATTTCACTTAAAAACATCTAAAAATGACAGTAAATGATGGACAGGTAAAATAGATGGTTATTAAACTGTCAAAAATTACTCAATTTCAGCAATGATGGCATTTGTGTGGTTGCTGTATACTACTAGCCATCTTATTTCATAATCACAGTTTAAAGACCCCATCAAATCAAATGTAGACGGTTGACTTTTAGTTAATGACTAGTTTTGAGGTGATCTACTGTATCTAGCAAAATGAAATACATTTTTAAAAGATGCGCAAGTGGATTTCCTGTAACTCAAGTATTCATAACCACACTATCAATTGATTATCATCAAATATATCATTAAAAAACATGGCTACTTTAAAGAAATACACATCAGTGTAACAGGTTTTTTAAATACAGTATCTGGGGAATATTTTCCTTATCTAAACAATATTTCCAGTGTTCTCTCAAACTCTTATCAGTAGAGCATTCAAGCAACATTTCACTTCCTAGAGCACTTTTCCGACAAATAGTACAAATCCCCAGAGCTTTCTAATAACATCATGAGCTATTATGTGTGACAATTAAAATTCATGAAAAGCCTCTCCACTATTGAACACGCTTGCAAAAGCTCAAATTATTCTGGATTTCTGGGACATTGTTCCAACCGAATGTTCTTTTCAGCTTCCCACAATCCTCATAAATGTCACCAAAATGGCAGAATATTCAATGAGAAGCTCATCTCATCTCATAAGACATAATCGTTGTGACAGTATTTGCCTGCTAAAGGCGAGCGTGTATGTGCGTGTGTCCGTTTAGATGTGGCAGATAAGAGATTTCAGGACAATTTGTCAAACCTGTAAGCCCCTGTTCCTGCTCGTTTCGGAAACATCCACCAAAAAGGTCTCAAAAAGCATACGGAAGAAGAACATGGATGATGCAGTCAAAGGATTCGCTGTATATTTGAACTGAGAGCTTTATATTATAAAAGCTACCGACCGAATGTTGAATGAAAATGGCATTGCAAAAAAAAAAAAAAAAAAAATCACAGAACTCCTGAATGTATCATTATGCTCTAATGCTTTCTGGTCTTGTTAATATACTGCACTAAAAGCCTGAGAGCCAATCTTCTCATATTATGCTTTCATCAAAAGATAATATAGGTTATTTTCAAAGTCTCCCTCCATGATACAATCACCATGATTATATCAGAACAAACACACCTACAGTATATCCACCCATAATAGAAAACAAATTTGTCCAGCATTTACAGACAATATGCCATAACTAAAAAGTGCTATTTTTGAGAACAGGCCTGAAAATGCTATGTAAGTACATGGACGCAAACACCTCTAGTTGCACAGGCTTGAGAAGAATTTGCCATTTACATTGCAATGGAAATACACAATGAATTCTCAGTGTTGCCACAGGGGGTGCTAAAGTGATCGTTAGTTTAATGTAGTGCATTGTAAATTAATGACTTCTTTCATTTGAATGATTTCATGATACAGTTTGAAGAAAATGTTACAGTAGTTGAACCTTTTGAGATGTTTATAGCTAAGTACCTGATAATATTGTAAATTAATATAAATTTTATTTGGTGTAGTATTAATATTGTATTTTAATTTAATTGATTGCTACTTCACTACACAAAATGCATTTTATAATTTTACGCTCTTCCCAACAAATAGAAACATTTCTTTAAAACATATATACATTTTTATCAATTTTACAAAAATTATTAGTATTGCGGTATCGTACCGTAATTTTCACCACAATGAAAGTTTTTTTTTAGCAAATTTAATCCTATTTATTTTTTTCCTTCAAATCTGATTACTGAACTAAACAGCAAAGCTTTCAGCATTTTAATATGCAACTTGTCATGTTATAAATAATACTTGCAAATCTTGCCACTTAAAGTATAATGAAGTCTGAAGATGAAAGCAGACAATTAGATGCAAGGTGTTAAAAAGGTGTAACACTCTGCAGAAAAGCACAAGAAGTACAAGATATATAGTTGCAAAAATCAAGATAGAACACATCTACACACATAAATATACATTCTCATTTAATTCACTGAAAATGTGGTCCTGAACATGTACATGTCCACTAGGGGTGTAACAGTACACAGAATTCATGGTTCGGTACATAACTCAGATTTGATACAAGATAACTTTTAATAGGAAATAATTTTTTTTTTCATTTATTTTGAACAGACAGTAGTTCTTTGTACATGTTGTCACACCGCTGAGCTGTACTGATCCCAGTACAGCTCAGTACACACGCTCACTGTCACCTGACTTTTAATCACTTGCACCTGAAGACAATCAGCTCA